>JAFBJW010000127.1:255920-556545 GCA_016785235.1 Pseudorhombus dupliciocellatus | reverse complement strand
CCTTCTTAAACGCATCCCTGCTTCTCTCAGATCTCAGGCTGTTACTCGTCCCTGTAACCAGCTTTTCAGTTTTGCTTGCACTAAGGCGGACATGTGGTTTGGTTTCTGTTGCAGCCCTGTTATTTTCTGCTTGAGGTAGCATCAGTTCCGCCACTCTTACGCTCACCTGCTGCACATGACCGGCGCTCGAACGGAACGCAGCAGCGCCACAAATGACTAGGACAGAGATAACTGAGACTGACTTCAAACTGACCTTTGTGTGTCTGTCTTACATCGTGCTGTTCTGTGTATTCGACATAAAATCTCGACACGACAGATGGAGTCTAAAACATCCGTCGTGTCAGTGCAGCCAAATATTCCAATGAGTCCTTATGTTTGTCTGTCTCGTCAACTCTGTCTCACATTTGTGTTCTATCGTCCACCTCCTGTGTGTCTCCCTCACTGCTCTATACAGCCCAACAAAGCAGCTAAAGCTTTCTGCCATCCTCTGAACTGGAACTGTCAATGAAGCGTTGTCTTCTTTTGTTCTAATCAAGTACATGTGAAGCATGGCTTTACACTAGATGGTGTGTTTGTCTGTGTCTGGGTGTGTGTGCATGTGTGTGTGTTTTCTCTGTAACTTTCTTGACTTGTGTACAGCCCCCATAGGTTCAGAAGGGAGGAGGCGATCCAGAGAAGACGAGGAAGAAGAGGCCTTGAAAAGAAAGCAGCTCCAGGAGGAACATCTCAACAAGGTCAGCAAAGCTAATGTAAATACACATCGTCTTTGTTAGTGTAGTTCAAGCAGAGCCCACATTAATCAGCAACTGTTTTGGACATCACGTGCCTGAGATGCATGCTTTGTATTGTTAATGTTTGTTTTAAAGATGCTACTGTGTGTGTTGATTATACCTGTGTGTGTGTGTGTGTGTGTGTTTAGATTCAGTCTGGTTTAGGAAAGCTCATTCTGAAGGAGGAGATGGAGAAAGAACAGATCAGGGAGCGTCACGCACGCAGTCTCTCCGCCCAGCGCTACGACCCCAAACAGGGCAACTGTGACGCAGGTGGGGAGCAGCTTCCAGTGCACAGGAGCACGTGACCTGTCTCTGCCTGCTCTGGAGCGTTGAATACGCACTCACAACTCACTTGCTCGAGATATGTATGTTTTTCAATTTCCACAATCTTTATGTTCCAGATCCACCCTCACCAACAAAAACAAACTCTTTGCCGGGCTATGGCAGGAATGGGCTTCATCGGGTGAGACCCCCGCTCATATTTACAATCATACGATACGAAATACTGATCACTGTTATATTCATTATAGCAGAAATTGATGGTTGATTTTATTGTTTCATTGCCTGTCCATGTTTAATAGACTGTTGTGAATTCAAAGGGGAATCCCTGAATGTTTTTAGATTGGCCCTAAAGTTAAGTAAAGTACCCAGAAATACTCTTTAAATATCATTCTGGGTGGCAACCAAATATCCATGCCTGTGTTGATGTGTTGCTCCCTGTGCTCCGGCAGCCCCAGTCCACGGACTTCACCCACTACAACAGCTACAGCGACATGTGCGGGGGAGGCAGAGGTGAGAGCTCACTGGCGTGACCACCAAGCAGATCTGTTGCCGATTTCACCAGAGCTGTTCAGCATCAGTAGAAATGGCTCGCTAAGTCTACACAATAAACAGAAGTGCCTTTTGAAATTCAAAAATACTTAATAATAATTATTCACGCAATGTATCGTCAGGGACAGCAGTGTTGTAGCTAGTAGCCTGGCGGGGGGGGATTTGACAGCCAAACCATTAACTGTGAGTCTCATTCTCTGTCCCATTTTGTCCTGCAGAGTTTCAGGTATGTCTCTCATCTGCTTCCTCACATGGCATGCTTCCTCCCCTTGCATCATATATTTGCTTGCTCCTGGGTTGCGAGAGATACTTTGCCCTGAATGCACACAGGCAACTCCTGCTACCTGCTTGCGTCACTGTTTGATTTAATTGTCAACTACAGGGTTTGAAGTGCAGTGATTTACGAGTGGCCAAAACGCTCACTGCCCGGTAGCTGAACCAGTGAACTGTAAATGCAATGTACAGCCATCGCCTCATGTCTTGTTCTGTGTGTTGTTATCCAGTGTTATGAGTCAAGCTTAATGTCGCATTTCAAACCATGTGTAGAGACAAAAAAAAAAAAAAAACTCCAGAGACATCCAGAACACATGTAAACAACCTCCCATCTTTATTAACTATTCTAGAATAGCATCAAAGCTAATTGCTCCACCCAGTGAAAACTGTGCCCACTGCCATTCGTGGACATATTCATGCCATTGACCCTGCAGCCCCCTTCCACTATATTACATTTGTGTATGTTCTATTCTTTAGCACATTAAGGATGGCCGTGCAGCACTTGCAAGGATGGACAGGGGAGTATCTATGCCTAATATGTTGGAACCAAAAGCAAGTATCTTTTTCTTTTTGTACTGATGACAGCACTGTAATCCACACAAAAACATGTTGGACATTTTGACTATACTGCGTATTAAAAAGTTGCCTATTAAAAATTATGGACATTTTCACATCTCCTTTAGAGAAAGTCTCAAAAATTTGACCAAGACGAAGAGTTCAAACTCGTGGTGCTTGGGGACCTTGGTGATGATAGGGAGATAATAAAAAGACTCACATTTGTTGGGTTCCTGATTTAGCATGCTGCTTCAGGAGCTGCTGAGTCACTCTGTAGTGCTTACAGCATGCTGGCTTCTCCATGCTCATCCGCACATAGCTTGTAACCTACAGTGGCTGGATACTGTATGCAGCATACAGTGGAGAATCCAACGCCCAGACTGTCATCCGAACAACTCATATCACTATATACTGTCCAGTATATAAGGGGGTGAACACATAACTGTGTGGATATGAGTTGGTCAGAGGCCTCGGAGAACTTCTAGTTGCTTATTACTGAGCATTTCCACTAAAGTGCTAACCCTCATTTATTCCTGTACAGATGGGACTAGCTATCTAGAAATGTAGAAAATGCACCAGGACAATCACTCCCAAGTGGATTAGCTTGGTTTTAATTTAGTTTAATTAAAGATATACATACCTATAGTATGAGTCATCAGAATGTTAAATATCTCATGTTCTTGCCCTTACCTAATCTAGTGCACGTTGCTACACCCAATGAAAATACGTGTTCACACCATATGCATCTCCCCGACAACCAATAACAAAGTCAAGCTATCACTCCCAGTCAGCCTCCTGTCACGTATCTGTTCTCCCACCCAGTGTTCCCTGTGTCACTGTCAGACTGACCAAAGTCTCCAAATTTTGCATTTGGTCCAACTAAGAAATGGTTTGTAAGGTTTGACTCAAGCTTTTGACCTGTTCACTGACGAGTGTCTCCTTCTGAAGGTGTACCCCTATGAAATGCTCATGATAACCAGTAGAGGGAGAGCTAAACTGCCCAGGGATGTGGACAGAACCAGACTGGAGGTATTAGTTTTTTTCCACATGACTGTCCGCAATTGATACTGGATTTCTCTACTTTTGTGTGAAAAGCATGTTGCACAAAAATACAACAGTAGTGAGGAATGTGCAGTATCCATTGCTTCTTGTCATTTTTGCAGTGACCCTCTTTTTTATGGCTTCGGTGCTAACCACAATTACTCCCGTCCCTTCCCCTCCTTTGTTTTCTCCACCTTTGTTCTCAATTCTAGCGCCACTTAGCGCCCGAAACGTTCTTTGACATCTTTGGAATGGAGATCCAGGAGTTTGACAGGCTTCCCCTGTGGAAACGCAACGACATGAAAAAGAAGGCCAAGCTCTTCTAGCACTCAGAGCAGCATGCATATACTGTACATTCATCCAGATAGCACACGACAAACTGTAATCTAGATGTAGGTTTGGGTTAATTTTTGTTTTATTCTGTTGTTTTGTTTCTTTAATCCTGACATAATCCAGGAAGCCCTGAGATGGACTCTTTTTTTTGGCTCTGAAGCTTCCTGAGACTGCGAGCTGAATAATGACTTGTCCAGGTAGATTTGCACAGGAAACAAGGAATGGGAAACTCTTCCATGTTCAAAAATGACAAAGAATGAGAGTGAATGATGAATAGGTCCATGTTATTTAGTTTGACTGCGCTCGTGTTTTCTTCTCGCTTTTGCTTTGAGTGGAACTGCTCTCCTTTCTTTCTTGCTTGTTTATTCCTACTCTTTGTTGCTGTTGATTCCTGTGGAACTTTGTAAGTACAGTAGAAACCTCATGACGCCATTACAAAATGTCCATGCTTGTACAGCTTGAACATGTGTCAGCTTTCCTTCGCTTGGGCTGAAACTGTTTTAGTCCAAAGTTTGCAAGAATCGGCTCAGTGAGTCTTTGAATTAATAATAATAATTTTAAAAAAACGCCCCAGGGAAAGCAGTCAGCTGACCCGCCAACTATTTTTTTCTGGATCTACATGGAAATGAATGATCCAAGCACCTCCACATTATCCGTCTCCTCCTTCTCCTGGCTCCTGTACATGCAAAAAACATTCATCCTCCCCCCCTGACAAAAAGAAAACGTCTCTCTTCTCAGGCTCTCATAAACACAGCCAGACACTTTCCCTTTACATGTATTGGAAGTACATATCCTACTATATTTTATTGCCATAGCCGACATACAGTAACATTCAAAAAGGTAAAACACAAAAGGAAAGAAGCGACTGTGTTTGAACGTACTGTTTTATAAATGAAAAACCCACACTGCCATTTTGTTGTATTGAAAACAAAGCCAATAAAGCTTTAAATCACCACAAATCATATGATCCTCGGCTATACCAAAGGTACCACCGCCTCTTTTCTCCTCTGTGTTTTCTTCTCTGCATTTCTCCATATTTGAACACACCGGTTCAGTCATGTGACTCAGGGGTGGTCTGAGGACTTGTTGACTGTCGAGTGACTCATCAGATGGCGCCTTCTGACCCTCCATACAAACACTGGCTAGTTGGAGCGCCGATGAAGAAACATCTTTTCTTTCCTGTTCATATTTATAGTTTGATGAGTTGCAAGTGTAAAAGCATACATGATTGTGACCATAGCCCACTTACAGTGCTGACATATAATCTAACTGACCATTTTCCATAGCACGCAGCCACCGTTTATTTCAATAAATTACGCAACTGAACTGAATGAAAGAATTAAAAAGCTTCTTTACAATTTGAATCTTGCTTCAGAAATTCATACAATCATTGTCTATTTCCACTTATCTTCATGGATTCTTGAATTGTAAAGAATAATTATTTGAACCCCCAAATGAGGCATTCACTTACATTTTTTTCTCTATAAAGAGATATATTCATAAACCAGGTAAGAATCTTTTAAAAAGTCTCTACCCCGTCTTCTTCCGGTGAATAGGCAAATGCACTTTAAAGAGCAAAGTCTCCCCTCCTCCACTGAGAAACCCACTGACAGTGCATGTTCAACACATCGTCTATGTAACCTGCCCATTGTGATGTCACAGGATCATCCAGTGCATGCACAGAGAACTGAGACCTGTGGAAAATAGTCAACAGGCCTGGAAAGCATGGCTACATTCATAGTCACAATAAAGTTATATCACTGTGATTTTAACTGTTTGGAACCAAAAAAGACTGGCTGCACAAAGTTAGGAACAGCTGAAAGAGAAGCAGAAATGATTATTGGAACTAAAAACAGGTGAAGTAGAAAGCAAATGTTCTCCTGTCATACAGTATGTAATCTATTGAAGTTAAATTATGTCATGAAAGGAGACAAATTAGAACAGAGTTAGATCATTTTAAATACTTACAGTTGGAGGATAAAACACTTAAATGTTACACACTGGAGCTTTAACGTGACAGTGGCTAGTGTTTTTTTTGATAAACATTCAAAACAAGAAGATGGGAGTGAAACTGTTTCCTGTTGGAGAAGCTCCATTTTATCTGCATCAGGGCTCATAATAAAGAGCTTCTGTTGAGTCTGACTGTCGATGCTCCTCACTGCTGTTGAACGGAGCTGTGCTCCATGTCCTTTCTACAGGAGACATTAGAGCAGCATCAGGAGTGTTTAAAGAGGCAAAGAGAAGCAGTGAAATACAGACTGAAGAAGCTGGCAGCCCGACAGTCAGAAATCACCGTAAGTTCCCACTCGGCAGGTTTTTACCACAACATGGAATCTTCTTGTCAGCTTTGTTATCGAGTAACAAAAAAACTGTCACTGTGATTACACCTGTGTTCAGACAGTATCATAAACTCATGAATGCATATCCCTGACGTAGAAAAAGTCCTCATCGCTAAAGGAGAGCGTCGTGAGGAAATACCAGGAAATCCAGATCATCCTGGACGAGGACCTGAGGCTGACCCTGTCCCACCTGGACATGGAGGAACGGGCTGCAGTGTCCGCTCTGGATGGACTGATGGAGAGGAACTGTTCTCTGATCCAGGAGATAGAGCAGGACCTGGCCAGACTCACTGTGGCGCTGGACCAGACCGTCACAACGCCTGATGTAATGCTGCGATACCTAGTGGATCAAATCACTCTGTTGTGTGATGAGTGAATCTTGATTTTTGTGCTTCTCCTCAGTCCGTCTTTTCCTACCCTGAGCAGCAGGACATGCAAACAGGAGACAGGTGTGGACTCTCATAATTAAAGACAAGAAATGCTTGAGAGTTGAGCCAGCGCTGATGTTTCTCTGCCTCCTCCAGAGTGATGGATCTGCTGAGCACGACGGACCCGACCAGCGTGAAATTGGACGAGGCCAAAGCTGAACAGATACTCGCACTCACCAACAACATGCTCCTGCTCATCAGCTCGCAGACGCCGATAATGAGGAAGCTCATCAAGAGCCGTCAGTTAACATAATTCTGTATTGCTTAAACTGCACTTCTGCTGTGTGTTGCTTATTCTACATTCAAATCTCAAACATGTCTCTCCAGATTCCAGCGAGGTGTGTCTGGATCCAGAGTCGGCCCACCCGAAGCTCATCATCTCCCAGCGAGGTGACAGTGCCACCTACACCAACACCTGGCAGCAGCTTCCGGACCTCCCTGGACGCTTCGACACCACCCTCAACGTCATCAGCTTGCAGGCCTTCAGCTTTGGCCGCCATTACTGGGAGATAGACGTGACTGGGAAAACGTACTGGGAGCTGGGGATCACCTACCCCACCATCCCTCGCAAGGGCACCACAGAGGACTGCTGGCTGGGCCGGGGCGGTGAGTCCTGGTGCGTGGAGTTCTTTGATGGGGAGTACACAGCCTGGCACGGAGGAGTGCCCCATCAGTTGCCTTTCACCAAGTGCTTCCGTCGGGTCGGTGTCATGTGCAGCTTACCCGCAGGGCTGGTGACGTTTCTCGAGGCGGACAAGATGGTGCCGCTGTTCTCCTTCTGTGCCGGAACCTTCTCAGACTGCCTCCACCTGGCCCTGTGTCCTGGTCATGACCACAACGGCAACAATGCAAATCCTATTGTAATATGTAGCGCTCCATCTCCCACCAGTGACCTCTGATGAGTCTTTTTAACCATGTGCATTTACTTCACATTGATTCCAGTGTGTTTCCTATTTTTTAAAGAGGCGTTGTTTATCCTTAGATGCACCTGGTGCAAGTGTGTGGATCCAAAGTCTATATTTAAACAAATAACTGACTCTTTGCAAATATGCTCTCTGAGCTTGAGGGTTGAATCTAAAGTGTATGCTTCAGCCATTTCTCAAAACTTGATTAAATTAATATATCGGTAAGGTTGCCAAGCGATAAGTATTTATTTCAGATTCATTAAACATGGTTAGGAATCATTGTTTTAAGGGGTATTATTGCTATTAATATAAAAAAAACATGCAAGAGCACAGCTAAAATCAATAAGACTGACTCAGCAGCAGGGGCGGGAGCCAGACAACCTCCAAACCAAAGGTTAGTGTACTTACATGAATGTTTAGAAGAGTGACTGATCTGCCAGGCACCATGTTACTCTCCTGGATGTCGTCTGATCCTCATCATGAATTTCAAGCTCATCTTCCTCTTGCTCTTCTTAGCAGTGCTGCTCACACCTGCCGAAGTACGTATTCATTGGCTGTATTATGCGACACTTGTGCATCAATATGCAAATGCACAGGCACTGTTAACAATGCTCTGTTGTTTATAAGGAATATGTTAAAATATAACTAACTACAATATAACATTGTTTCTCTCTTGTAATGTTTCTTATGTGGTGCTGTCACCTGAAACTTTCTTTTGATCCAGCTGAAACCTAAAAAGGACAAAAAACATCACAGGCATCATCATCATCATGGTGATCGTGATCGTGGTCATGGACATGGTCATGGACATGGTCGTGGACATGGGCAGGAAAGGGGCAAACATGGGAAAATGAAATCTTTGGGTAAGTTGTTCTATTGGGTTTTACAGCTCATCACTCAGCACATTTGTATTTGATATTAAGCATGGTCTTAGTCACGCCAATGCTTCACAGCAGTGAACATTTAATGGAGGAAGAGAAGGAAGGAAGACAATCTGGCTTTGTCCCTAATGGATAAAAGAAATGATTGTTCCACAGACTGTGGGATCACCTTGGGAGCTTCTCGCAGTGACGATGACGATGATGATGACGACGATGATCATGATCCTATTTCAGACTGGATTTTTGATCTTCAAGACCAAGAAGGTAAGAGACAGTCTTAACACTTGTCTTGTGGTCACTGATCTGGTACCCTGATCTGGATCTGCACAAAAATGTCATGTTATAATTGTTTTTGTAGTAGTCTAATTAACAAACATCAGGGGTCATTACAGGAAGTAATCGTTAATACAGATCTAAATAATATTACATTAACTGGCTGAGTTGCTTTGAAAAGACTCTCATTCAGTGCTTATTTATTTTCTAATTTCTCAGGCCAATGCAACCCAAACCCTTGCTTAAACAATGGAGTGTGTGAGCTTAAAAAAAAAAAGAACAAATACAAGTGCGACTGCCCCAAACCTTACAGAGGAAGAAGATGCCAAAGAGGTTTGAAAAAACAATACAATTGTCATGGTTGTTAGACTGCAAATTATACAGAAATAAATATATAGAATTAAAAACAAAGCAAAATTGAACAAATACCAAATTGTTGTCATTATCCATTCAGCTAAGAATCATTGTCGGAGAGTTTGGTGTGGATGTGGTGAATGTGTTCTGACATCAACTCACCCATACTATGAGTGCAAGTGCAAGGAGCCGTTCCAGCCTCCAGACTGCACCACATGTAAGTATTTCCTCATCTAACCAATACAGGGAATTTCTTT
Organism: Pseudorhombus dupliciocellatus; assembly: GCA_016785235.1. Classification (NCBI taxonomy): domain Eukaryota; kingdom Metazoa; phylum Chordata; class Actinopteri; order Pleuronectiformes; family Paralichthyidae; genus Pseudorhombus; species Pseudorhombus dupliciocellatus. The sequence continues at coordinate 547,302 of JAFBJW010000127.1, read as the reverse complement.
TCCACAGTTTCTGGAAGCAAGCTAACACTCTGCACAATTGTTTCTCTTCTAAGATAAACTGTGTGATCCCAACCCGTGTAAAAATGGTGGCCAGTGTGTCATAGATGGTGAGGACTTCGACTGCAGGTGCAGACCGGGGTTCAGAGGACAGTTCTGCCAAGTTGGTAAATGCTGCTCTCCACATTATTCAGCCTGAGATATCAAAGCCTCATCATAACTGCAATGCTAAATGAGCGTGATACTGTAGGCTCCGATGACTGCTTTGAGGACGATGGAGAGTCCTACCGTGGCAATATGAGTGCGACTGTGGATGGAGATGAATGCCTTTACTGGAACTCGCACGTCATACTGGAGCAAGGGACAAATCCCTTCACCGCCTTTGAGGACAATGATGGACTCGGCTCCCACAACTTTTGCAGGTCAGGAGTCGATATATGTGGTAATTCAAACAACAGGATATGGATCTCACTTATTTTGTTTGGTGCAGGAACCCAGATGGCGACTCGATGCCCTGGTGCTTCATCAAAAGAAAATATTTGATGTGGGGCTACTGTGATGTGACAGAGTGTCCCAAGCCAACAGGTCAGCTTAAGGGCCTCAAAACACTTTCTGATCATTGCAAAACCAGTAGTGATGTATCTGTTTTCTGTTTTCAGATGAGACGCCAACTGAAGATACCTCAGCAATCCCTGATCCCACGCCTCCAAAACCACAACCTACAAAACCACAACCTACAAAACCACAACCTACAAAACCACAACCCACAGAAGACAAGCCAACACCAACCCAACCTCCAACAACTACCAGACCCGCAATGACAACAGAATCTCCAGGAACTATACCCCCATTGACACCAAAGCCCAGCCAGGCTCCACAACCTTCTGCCATACCCACGACCGCTCCACCCTTCCCTGTTCCCACTGTTCCACAAGCACAGTTCACCACTTGTGGGGTGCCTCAGCCTAAAAAGGTCATGACTCGAATTTTCGGGGGTCTGAAGGTGCCTCCGGGTGCTTTACCCTGGCAAGCGTCTCTACAAGTGAGACCAAAGGGCTACAACCTGCCATTCCGACACATCTGCGGAGGAGTGCTTATTGCCAGCTGCTGGGTGCTGACAGCGGCACACTGCATGTAAATGCAATCGTAATGACTGCAAAAAAAAAAAAAAAAAAAACACAAAAAAACTGATTCTGGTCACACTTGCATCTAATTTTTATTGTTGTTTCTGTTTGAACAGTGAACCCAAAAAGGACATGCAGGTGACTTTGGGAGATCAGTTTCTGAACATGACCGAAGACAGAGAGCAAACCTTACACGTTGAACAGGTTATTGTGCATGAGAACTACAGGGAGACTCCCACAGCTGTATACAACGACATAGGTGAGCCACATCTCTCTTATTTCAGTTCAAATAGGCATGATCGTACCAACAATGTTAGCACTAATTATGCATCATGAGGCTTCCTTGTTTGGATAAAAATGGTATGTAAGGGGACTCCACAGAATCTGTGAATTTTGATTATACACAATTCCATTTTTCTTTTTTTTTCTTTTATCATGACTTTTCTGAATGTCCATAGCCTTGCTGAAACTGAATGGAACTGATGGTGTTTGTGCCAGAGAGACCCAGTTTGTAAAGACAGCCTGTCTGCCGGATGCCCAACTGCCTGATGGGACAGACTGCACCATTTCTGGATGGGGTGCCACTGAGTTCTGTAAGACCACCCTTTGCACATTCAGATGAAAAACAAAAAAGATCATTGACATTTTCTTTCAACACTGGATATTTATTTACATGTGACCCATGAATACAAATGTGACTCAGCATGTCAATATCATTGATATTGGTTATATGTCATGTCTCTGCAGCTAGGTTTGGTTCTAGCCACCTGCTCCAGGCCAATGTATTGCTGATCAACCAGCACAAATGCTCTGATGCCACTGTTTACGGCGGCCTTTTGGACAATACCATGTTCTGTGCTGGCTACCTGCAGGGAGGAGTTGATTCCTGCCAGGTTAGTAGAGGAATCCTTTGAATCTTTTAAGTGCTTGCTATAGTAGTACCCACTTAAATGAGGGGTTTCTGGAACTGTGTGCATCTGTTCAACAGTTGTCTCTTGATACAGGGTGACTCTGGAGGACCACTGACTTGCAAGCAGAATCATGCCAATGTTATTTATGGCCTGGTGAGTTGGGGAGACCAATGTGGGCGGAAGAACAAGCCTGGGGTCTACACACGTGTCCTCCACTTCCTGGACTGGATCAAATCAAAGACTCAAGCAACATTTCCAAAAGCAAACGATCAGGTGCTGCCATGAACGCAGCAGGCCATGCTCAGCAGGTGTACCAGCTGAAACTTGTATTCTGCTCTTCTGGTCTAAGTCAACACAAACACCAATGCCGCCTAAAGGCACCTTATCAAATCGTGGTCAAAGAACTCGATTTACATGTTCATGTTATCTTAACAGATTTTCTGCAAATTGCTCACACGAAAAAAGTCTGCCATCTCTTCATCTATGTGTCACATGTTATTTTAACAGATTTTCTGCAAATTGCTCACACGAAAAAAGTCTGCCATCTCTTCATCTATGTGTCACAGCGTCCCAGTTTTTCTCATTATTAGTTTTTTATGATCCAAATTGCAATAAGCCAATTTTTTTTGGCTTATTGCTGTAATCCAATTTTATTGTCAAGAGTCACATTTCGCATCGATCAAGTGATCAGTCACTTCTGGTTTAATCCCTTAACCCTTCATTGTACAAATGGACTCAAATGAACTGTGGGTAAACAGGACCCCTTGATGTAAATGTAAAGGCTATGTTCTTGGGTAAATAAAGCTACAATTCATTCATAATAATTTAGATGAAATGAACTAGTGAAATTATCATGAGCATCACTCTACATTAAATTTCTACCAATAGTTCCCCTTCAACTAAATCTTAAACACTGGACCTTTAATAGCTTATCTCAATTGGAAAACAATCCTATAACGTGTTTGTGGTGTACAGCTGGGGAATTGAAAGTAAACAAAACATTTACATGTGCAGACAAAAAGCTTGATTCATTTTTTAGTTTTTACATGCCACTCCAAGGAGTCCTTGATCCAAAACAGTGTAAGAGGCTGCTTGTTCAGTCCATTCACATCAATGCATGGATTTAGCATGGGGTAGAGAGGCTCGGTGCACTGCACACAGAAAGAGTGAAGAAGCCTCATTGCATCAGCATCATAGAATGACAGCTCCCCCCTCTGGAGGTTGGTCATTATGCCCAGCTTCTTGACTCTCTTTCCCACTGACAGCTGTTTCTCCTGGTTATCGTGCAATGCCAGGTACTGCCCGTCTCCATGGTAGATGCACCAGGATGTGTTGTTTACATGCAGGCTGGGGGGAGTCTGACTTGTTGCATTTTTTTGATCAACTGGCCCAGTCGTCACACCTATCAGCCAGTAGGGTTTCTCCTGGACGATGATCTCCCAGTAGTGCTGGCCTGAAGCGAAGCTCTCACGAGCCAGGACACTGTACTGGGAGTCATAGGGTTGAGAGCTCAGAGCCTCACTGGCAGGCTCTCTCCTCCAGTACACCTGCTGCCCATTTGGGGTTATTTCCAGTTGTGGGTGAGCTCTCGTTGAGTCCAGAGCAGGAGAAATTTGATCTGCAAACAGAGAGATCCATGACACAACTACAGGGATAGAGGGCATTTATTTTCATTTGGCAAATATTTGTCTCCTCACTAACATGACCACATTCGTGGAAAGTGTTGGGACAGAGCCACTGAAAGGTCATCCACCAGCCTCTCTACTGTTCTCAGTTTCTCTGGGTCACAGAGGTCCTTGTCTACTTCCTGGATTGGTGCTAAATCCAGAGGGTCACTGCAATTAAAACTGAAAGTCATTAACGGGTATAACCAGACCAGAAGAAGTCAGGGTGGATTAAAAAAAAGAGGAATGAGATACTGACCAAAGATTTTGTTCTGTGATTTGCTGTTGACAGTAAGAAGATAATGTACAACTGTGAGTGTTATGATCACAGAACAACACTTTCACATTTAAACAATAACCCACAATCTGCCTATTCCTACCTGTAGGAATCGTAGATCATTTGTTTCCTGGAAGAGCGACTTGCTGGTGGCTCTGAGACTATCAATCTCCCTTATCTGGGCCTCCATCATGCTCCTCTGGCCCTCCAGCCACTCTGTCATACATGTCTCCTCTGCATCTATAATCTGCATCATCAGACGCTCATCACCATCCAGCACGACTCGGATCCTGTTGTACTTGTCTGAAATTCTCTCTCGGAAATCTGCAGCAAACCTCTAGGAAATGAAAGCAATTTAAATCAGCACTGTGATACTGTGGATAAAACACCATTGATTTAACAAAACCCTTTCAGGGATCGCACCACTGTTTGTGTGTACAGTGACTCCACGTCCTTGATGGCAAACTCTGCTTCACTTCTCCTCTTCAGCAATTGGTTCATAGAGGTCTCTAACATGCCCTAGAGATGGAAAGATAGCAGGCCTATAGAAGATGAGTACCCAAACAAGAAAATTAAGTCATGATCGTTTTGTTTATTTAGTTTGTGCGTCAGTGATCAAACAGATTCTATTTTTTTCCTTTGCTGATTATTTATGTTTATTTAATTAATATTCTTCATGTAATGAAACTGGATTTGTTAGTCATTACTGCTCAGTAATGAAATTTGAAAACTGATTAGATGAGCAGTTCTTGGCAATAAAGAGCAACGTACAGACAGAAAGACTTTAAGATTTGTGGAATTTAGTAGATTGACGTTCACCTTGAAATGTGCACAGGCCTCATGGAGTTGAGAAGCCTTGTGGTTCTTGTGCACGCCAACCAGGACACACATACAGCACACAGGGACCTTCTCCTCCATACAGAAGAGCTTGAGCTCATCACGGTGCTCCCTGCACTTCAGAGACAGCGGGTCCCCTGTCACCTCCACAACCGTGTGCTCCCTCAGAGCCGACCTCTGCTCGTGCAGCAGGGTGTGAGCCCGGCACAGGGAGGCGTCACAAGTCAGGCACGTCCTCACGGCCACCGACGGCGTCTCTATACAGTGGTCACAGCAGACGGGTGAAGGTGGTTTGGGCTCCCTGCTCAGAGCCGCTGCCTGTAGCTGCGCTGTTGTTGACCTGTCGGTGGCAAAGTCCCTCACTTTGGTCTGAAGAATGGTGTTTATCTCCAGAGTCGGCTCAGAGGGGAGGAATATCTGACACTCTGGACAGAAGTGAGGGCCTTCATCACTCCCATCTGTTTCCCAGACAGTCTGGATACAGGTGAGGCAGAAGTCGTGTCCGCATGGGAGTGTCACTGGATCTGTGAAGACATCCTGGCAGACAGGACACTTCAAGGATTTCTCTACAGTCCCCATGGCTCTGCTCACACCTGTTACAGGAGCTCTGTGCGCTCCTGTGCTCCTGCAGGCTTCCTGCTCATGAATGTTTCACAGGCCTCTCTTGGCATGCACACGCCACTCATGTGCCTCAGTGTCAGATTACAAAGGATGAGTTAATGTGATCCAGTGGTCGTTTCGAACCACTGACTCCACTGGAACGGCACATTTCCAACAACTTCATCCAACTGGATGAAGCAAAAAATAGATAATGACATTACTTTTTCATAAATAAATATGTTTAATTGCCCTTTATTTAATTTATTATGATCCACACATATTCATATTTAGCATAAACCATAATAAAACACACATATATTACATTTTACTGCATTATAGTTCTTCACCCTCAACTGAAAGGCACATTTTAGAACAACATACAGAAGTTTAATAATTTAAAAACTGTACACAGAACAGAGCTCCTAATTTCGTCAACGAGATCAAACACTATTATACTTTTACATTCAGCATTTCCATACACACACACACCACCTATACTTCAATATTTAATCTTCAACGAAGAATATACTTCTAAGCTAAGTTGTCATACACAACTTTCATCCTCCATTATAACTCCAAAGGTAAAACTGCATTAACTCTTTTATCCTAGTACATATACTTCCTACAACTGCTCCAGTGTCCGCCCTTCGAAGGCACTATCTTGTACGTACGCTTTCTGCGGAAAAGACTCCCCTTTAACAGACAGTCTACGCTCAATAGCCACACATCCCACGTACGTGTCCTTCGTGAATCGCTCTGCTCCTGCTCGGCTGAACCAACGTGGGCTGTGGATGTGGCAGCAGCAGCAGCGGCTCAGTCTCGCCGGGTTGGGTTGACTACGTGTCGGCTGCAGTGCTCTCACCAGCGCGGTTGTGGTTGTTTCGCATACAGTTTCGCATTGACCGGTAAGTTGTTATTATGTTAAATACCGTATCACGTCCATTTTAACCGAAATAACCGTGAAGCGAAGAAGCGAGGGAGCTGGTGTTTGCTAACGCTAGCTAACACCAGCTAGCCACATGTATCTTTTGACAGCAATAACACTAGACAACTAGCCGCAGTGTGTTAGCATTATTAACTAACCTGCTTTTTTCATCAGAAGTGTTTGTATGCTAATAGTGCGAAACTAGCACATGTTTGCGAGCTAACTTATGCAGCCAGCATCTTAAGTGGGTCAGTGTGACAAGTTCAACGACCATCACTGAACAGTGTTAACACTATTACTACATGATGCAAAGCTGAGCAGCGAGTTCAAAACCATGTGATTCTCTTCTTTTAGCTGACAGGGTTCCTGTCCAACGCCTTTCATTGTACCCTTGACTCTGTGTTAACTTGCATATAAAACTTGAACTTGATGTGCTGTCTATCATAACACGTTTCTTTTGTTTGTCCGTCACAGCTGCTCTCATCCATCAGAGTCATGTTTGCCAGGCTGGCATTGTGCTCTCGCCTGCCCTCCAGGACCTGGCAGTCAAACGTCTCCATCAGAGCATTTTCAAAAGCCAAATGTAAATTTCCTACCAAGATATTTAAAGTGGATGCTACTCTCTTCAACTCTTTGCTATGTATACCATAACTATGTGTGCTGATGTGATAGCAAGTGTGTTGTTCTCTACAGTCTCACTTCCACGTCCCCATGGCAAGTCCTTTGCCCACCGAGGTGAGTTAAAGCAGGCCAAGCGCATCGTCGTGAAGCTGGGCAGTGCTGTCGTAACCCGTGGAGATGAGTGCGGCCTGGCACTGGGGCGACTGGCCTCAATAGTAGAGCAGGTAAATCTATGTGGGATCACCACACATAATTAAACTTCAGTCCCTAGTCTAAAGAGTAATCTTGGACTTGTTTCTGTGTGACCTCTCAGGTGGCCGTTCTCCAGAATCAAGGCAGGGAGATGATGATCGTGACCAGTGGTGCTGTGGCGTTTGGAAGGCAGAGGCTGAGACATGAGATCCTGCTGTCTCAAAGTGTCAGACAAGCATTGCATTCTGGACAGAACCAACTCAAAGAAATGGTGAATAATAGTCACATAGCAAGACAGAAACATTTGATAAGCATTTGTTTAATTTTGTGTATGAACTAGTATGAAGTTGTATTTACTATGTCTTGCTTTTTCAGTCAATTCCAAATTTAGAGGCAAGGGCGTGTGCGGCTGCAGGGCAGAGTGGTCTGATGGCGCTGTATGAAGCTATGTTCACCCAGTACAGCACCTGTACTGCACAAGTATGTAATACAGTTTTCTTTTTCATCATAGATGTCAAAAGATGTCAGCAAATTACGTTCACATAGCCTAATTTTCTTTTTAATTCTGTAGATTCTGGTCACCAATCTCGATTTCCATGATGAGCAGAAGCGTCGCAATCTGAACAGCACGCTCCAGGAACTGCTGCGGATGAACATAGTTCCTATCATTAACACCAACGATGCTGTGGTTCCACCCCCGGTCCCCAACAGTGACCTACAGGGCCTAAATGTAGGTACTGTGTGAAAGGCATGCAGGGGAATACTAAATGTGGCCCAGAACTGTGATGGTGTGATCATCTTATAATTCCACCCTCACCAACATTTTGCTTTCTTGGTCATATGATTTCATTTTCATGGCTACTTTGTACGTGCATTGTGCACATACTTGCTTGCGTTATCAAGAGTGAATGGACACATGATGATTGTTTTTGCCACTGGTTGGGGGTGAGAGGCCTTTGTTGCATGGTAGCAGCTCCTAACCTGTTGGACAAGAGAATGTGAGATACACGGATTTTCCTTTTGTCCATTGACAGTTCTGTTTGTTTTACAGGTAATCAGCATCAAAGATAATGATAGCTTGGCTGCACGGCTGGCTGTTGAAATGAAGGCAGATCTCCTTATTGCCCTGTCTGATGTTGAAGGTACAGATATCACACTAATATTTTTATATTGACAAAGATTTAAAACTGTTCTACTCTACATACTGTCGATCAATGTCTGCTCTGTTTCTCTGGAAGATAAAAAAGTGAAAAAAATCTATCCTGCAGGTTTGTACGACAGCCCCCCAGGCACAGATGATGCCAAGCTTATTGATATTTTCTATCCTGGAGACCAGCAGTCAATCAAGTATGGCACTAAGTCCAGAGTTGGCATTGGTGGCATGGAAGCCAAGGTCAGCATGACAGAAACTATTTGATCACTGTGTGTAAACAGGCCTGAGTTTGTCGATTTATGAAAGAGGTTATTCTCAATGATGTGTCTGGCAGGTGAAAGCAGCCCTGTGGGCGCTGCAGGGTGGGACGTCTGTCGTCATTGCCAATGGCACACATCCCAAAGTCACCGGCCACGTCATAACTGACATCGTGGAAGGGAAGAAAGTTGGCACTTTCTTCTCAGAAGTGAAGCCTGCAGGTAGGGTGTAAAACCATCATGAATTCATATTTCAGCCACTTGTTGTCTTTGTGTTTTCAATTTTAATGTGTCTGTTATTGACACAACTAGGTCCAACTGTGGAGCAGCAGACAGAGATGGCCCGGCATGCAGGGAGGTCTCTGGCTTCTCTGCTTCCTGAACAGGCATGTTTTAAATCCCCCTAGTATGTCCTTTAAAGTTAAGTGATGTTTTAAATACCTCAGTGAATGAGGATAATAAGAATATGTTTGTTTTTGCAGAGAGGAGAGATCATCAACTATCTTTCTGAGCTGCTCACAGAGAAGAAGGATGAGATTCTCAGCGCCAACAGGAAAGACATGGAATCAGCAACGTTATCAGGTACAGAGTCTCAGAGAAAAGAAGCTGATCACCATAATCCACCACTACAGTACATATGAGAGGCTTCATTAATCTCAGTACTAGATGATCAAATATGCAAATTGGCCATCGACCACAGTGATGGAGATGCACATCCTTTGTTTCCATTTGTTTCTCCTCGTAGGTCGTTTATCCCAGGCTATGATCGACCGCCTGAGTCTGTCAACAGCTAAACTAAACAGCCTCGCCATTGGCCTGCGTCAGCTTGCAGCCTCCTCCAAAGACAGTGTGGGTCGGGTGCTGAGGAGAACCAGGGTGGCCAACAACCTGGAGCTGGAACAGATCACCGTCCCCATCGGTGTGCTGCTAGTTATCTTTGAGTCACGTCCTGATTGTCTCCCACAGGTGAGTCAAGCACAGCACTTAATCATCATGAGCTGCTCATTTCGGAGGCATGTTTCATTTTCAGTTCCCGTTAAAAGCCATTAAACTCAAATTTTCACATGTTTAATATTGTGTTCCAGGTGGCAGCTCTGGCTATTGCCAGCGGAAATGCTTTGCTGTTGAAGGGGGGCAAAGAAGCTGCCAACACCAATAAAATTCTGCATCAGCTAACTCAGGAAGCACTTTCTATTCATGGTGTGACCGATGCCATTCAACTGGTAAAACTGAAGGCATTACAGTCAATAAACACAGTCTGTGTCTTAACTAAGGGGCTACATCCTTCTCAAGACGTTTGCTTCATCATTCACTGTGTTGATCACAAAAAATGTTTTTCAACATATAGGCTGTTAGCTATTTAGTTAAACTATAATGAATTATTTCTATGTTTTTATCTTGCTTCAAACCTCCAAAGGATGCGATCCACAGATTAAGACACAGCTGGTGTTTTTGATTTAACGTGATCTCAATATTGAGTCAGATTTTGTGTGAACTCTTGAATTTGTCCCGACATACAGGTGAGCACACGCGAAGAAGTTGAGGATCTGTGCCGACTTGAGAAGTTGATTGACCTGATCATACCGAGGGGCTCGTCTCAGCTGGTCCGGGAAATCCAAAGAGCAGCAAAGGGTATTCCTGTGCTGGGCCACAGCGAGGGTGTCTGTCATGTCTACATAGACAACGATGCCAGCATTGACAAGGCCATTGATGTTGGTATGTGTTTATTTAGTATTTGGTCACAGTGTTTTACCAGCTGTAGAAGTACACTGAATAGTTGTTAGTTTTTTTGCAAGATCCAGAACTGCTAAATTAATTTACTAATGTGTGTTTCATTTCAGTCAGAGACTCCAAATGTGACTATCCTGCAGCCTGCAATGCCATGGAGACACTTCTCATCCACAGAGATTTGCTGCGAACTCCTATATTTGACCAGATCATTGATATGCTGAGAGCGGAAAATGTAAGAAGTTTGCAGACCGTCCCTAATGTACACATTCACAAGTATTACACCTAGTGTTAAAGTATATTTTGGAATGTCTTTGTTGATTCACTGTAGAGTTTTGTAATTTAATTATTTTGCTTATTATTGATCAATTCTTTCACTCAGGTCAAGATCCATGCAGGTCCCCAGTTTGCATCCTATTTAACTTTCAGCCCAAATGAAGTGAAGTCTCTGAGGACAGAGTATGGGGAGCTGGAGTGCTGCATTGAGGTGGTGGACGGCATGCAGGATGCTGTGGACCACATCCACAAGTACGGCAGCTCCCACACTGATGTTATTGTTACGGAGAACGAGGACACAGCTCAACAGTTTCTGCAGCAGGTGGACAGTGCCTGCGTTTTCTGGAACGCCAGCTCTCGCTTTGCTGACGGTTACCGTTTCGGTCTAGGTATGTACAGCATCAGAAGATATTGTACATCCTCTCATAAATGGATCGAAAGTACTGCTGTCTTGAAATGAGGACAGAAACATTAATTTTATTGTCTATCTCTTCCAGGGGCTGAAGTTGGAATCAGTACGGCACGGATACATGCCAGAGGTCCAGTGGGTCTGGAGGGACTTCTGACCACCAAGTGGATCCTTCGAGGGGAAGGTCAAACTGTGGCTGACTTTTCTGAGCAAGGCAGTATGAAATACCTGCATGAAAACATCCCTGTCATGCAGGGAAGTTTCAACTAGATGTCCAATCAAAGAGCCATCATCATGCATTGAAACAACAGGTTTATCCAGTTTTTTAAAGGTGTGTATCTGCAAGTAGCAGTACAGCTTCTCAGCTGCTGCCTCATCAATTGTCGACCCATTATGTTGGTGCAGGACAACCTAGGTAATCATGATGCTGGTTTTGTGAACCTGTCCACAAATGTGGGAATCATTAAAAAAAAAAGAAGAAAGGTACCCAACTCCTGAGACTATGACTGGTTGTTGCATGACTGATGAAGTCTGTGTATGTGTGACAGGTGAACAAATCCTGCAGACAGTGCTCTTTCTCCTGAATTTTTATAGAAGCAGAAAGATAAATCATTGCCCCAGCTGTGATTTTCTAACTTATTTTTCTACAAGAAAACTCTCCCTGGTGATCTTGTTTGTTGCCAGATCTCAGTTACATTTTATTTTGCTGTCCTTTTTGCAAAGATTTAATAAATATGCTGTACAGTTCTTAACTCGTGCTTTTTGTTTCATCTGTTTTTAAAAACCTTCATCAGAATTCCCCAGGTTTACAAAACACATTTACTGTCTTGCATTTGTTTTTTTTACTTTTGTATGTGAGCAGGATTACCCAAAAATGTTGAACAGACCACTGTGAAAGCTGGAAATTGACAAGAAAATAATTTAATGAGTGTGTGTGTTGCAGATTAAAACAGAAAAAAGACTAGCAATATCGCAGTTGGTTATGCACACATCGGGTCCTTTTTTAAGTTTTAAAATATATTAGTACTAACAGCTACAGATACTCTCACGTATTTTCGACCTTTGCGCATATAACTTTGCGTTTTAACTTTGATTATTAGTTGATTCCGTAGGCATTTGACAGCGGAATCGTGCACAGATGAAAGGGCTGGGCGTTATAAACTGATGACGTCAGGGAGTGGGCCGGGTTTTCCCAACCCGCAGTACTTGCAATCGGTCACCGGGAACCTCGGCTGTCAGCTGTCCCTCAGTAAAGATGGCAGCAAACAAGTCCTACACCATAGTAGAATACTTCGGTGGGGACGACGGCTACCGCTGTGGTTACTGCAAAAATGAAAAGGGAAACTTCTCTCACGGTAAGTGTCTGAATGAAGCGGCTGAGAAACGTGTTGGAGAACAGAGCTAGTGCTAATGCTAGCCACCTAGCTTCCATCTACTTGCCGGAGTGAGTTTTTAAAGGGGGCGTTTAAATTCGTGTTAGCACTGTGATGCTAGCGTCGCAACAAGTTACAGTAAACGTACTGACAGTTGGAGACATAGTGAGACCACGTGTCAGTCTGTGTTAACCTCATGTTACTTGAATGGTGTTAAGACTGTTCCCCAAGCTAAGTTTTTAGCCGTTAGCATCTTTCCGCCCAGCTGTCTAACACTGGGGAAGATAAGCCTGACAAATAATAACAAGCAAAGACAAACAGGCAGTACGGGGGCGGTATTTTTTTATTTGTTGGTCATATTCATACCATGGTGTTTTACTCGTGACTAACGCTGTTGGTAAATAAGCAGCATTTATATTTATATCCCTGTTAGCAAGCAACGAACTAGCTAACGAGAGGTGTCTTTGCACTGGGAAACGAGGCTGGTGTCCTCACGGGAATGTCTCTTTCATATGTCCGTGCTATGAGACACTGGATCAGAGGCCTGTGGTGGAGTTCTGAGTGGATGCTTGGTTGATTTCACGTTTCATAAATCCAAATTACAGGTTGCAGATGATCATTGAAAGGCGGCTACATGAACTTCTCATACCTGAACAACTCACACTTTCTGAGCTGAAATTGTTTATTTACAAAAACCTCATCATATAGTTAATATTCTTCTCTAATACTCACCCAAATTATTGTGTTGGAAAGCTCGAGGTGTTTCACTGTGGTGCTGTAGTGGGGTAGAACTATGGATACCCCCTCAGATCATATTCTCTAATGAAGTATAAACAAGCAAGTACTTTGTTTACAAATCTTTGTGTCAGAAAGTTTCTCAGACGATGCCTGACTTGTGCAAACACATGACTCTTATCACAAAATAGTTTGTGTATCAGTTGGCAGTGGTTAGGAACTGAGAGAGCACTGATGAATATAAGACTGTATTTCGGAGTATTGTGTCTTGTATAGGACTGCATATTTAATGTAAAGATATTGTAGATTGGATGAATACCAGCAAGGTTCCTTTACACATTAACTAAATCAATATATTTATTCAGGGAAGTTTTTCTGTGGCCTGCAAAAATGTCTCAGGAATGTGTTCACGAAAGAGAGACGCTACACTACCATCTGAAGTGCAAGGTTATTGGCTACTGATGGTGGGGGTAGACAGAAGGAGAACCTAAATATGTAAGGTGGTTGTGACTGTTGTTGATAAGTAGCCTTGGCAGAGAGTTGTTCTTTGCTGGACAGAATGGTCATTCAGTTGAAAGGAGCAGGTCGTCTATTATTAGGCTTCAGGCAGGTCCTGATGAAGTCAATGAGCGATTGGGCCCAGAGCCAGCAGACGAGAGCTGTTGTCTAATCTAAGTTAAGAGTGGTAATCTGTTACATCATGTTGACATGCACGGTTCTTGGAAAGATGGGAAATTCCTCTCTGTGTAACTCTTATTGTCAGAAACAGTGTTCAGAGGTTAACAGCTCAGTGTCTTGTAATCCAAGACGCTGAATCAAAACCACTCTAAATAATAATGTTATATGTAACAAGCAGTATATAATTTGTATAAGTTATATAATTTGCACAGTTATTGCTGAAGTGCTTTTATTGACACTCTGTAGATGGATGGAGTGATGGTGAGCAGTGTTATTTGTTGACTTTTCCAAGTAGCTGATCAGTAAGATAACACTCTCCTTTATGTGACTGCTGCTGTGACGTTATTGGCACAATTTTGTAGTCCATGATACAGAGGACAACATCTGCCCTTCTGTGTGTTCCTGTGTCTGTCATGCCTCAGTGGAGGCTGGAGAATGGATCAGGTGTGAGCAATGGAAAGGCACTTGTGTTGTGCCATGACGATGGCAGCTGTTGTGCTCACGTTAAGCTCACACAGTTCAATTCAGTTCTTGTCCACAACTCTTTCCATTGTAAACTTGCAAATACTGTACAATACAAATACAGTGTATACATTTTCTGTGTAGCTGCACCACTGTCAATGATCTATAGAAACATTTTGTATGACAGATCTGTGATGATTATAATTATGATTGTGTGTGATCTCTGTTTTAAAAGCTGCACAAATCATGCAGTAATGGTAATGCCTGTCCCTCGCACTGTGTTTCTGCTCCATAAGTCTTCAGCGCCATTCATTTCCTGCATCAGTGGTAGTGACGCTCTGTTGGATCACACTGTGCTTGTGTGCCTTGTCTCTGTGGATTCTGGCTAAGCACCCATCTCCTGGGAAATGGAACATTATACTCAGTTGCAAACTTAGTGTGTGTTATGTGAACTGGTATACAATCAGTTCCCTGGGTTGAATTAGATGTAAACTGATAGCTGTCTCATTTATATTTGGTGTGACTGCACATGCAAACTGTGTGTGTATATAGTTGCAGAGGAAAAGGTCAAGAGTTGAAACAGAAAGCTCAGATCTCAGTTGTGGGAAGTAGGATGCAAGCTGCTGTGACTTCAAATAATATATTTGTTTCCCAAGGGGGCTTAATGCACTGTGGGATTTTACGGAAAGTGGGGTTTAATCTGAAATAATAACATGGACTCTCTATGGTTCTCTCAAGCAGCATGTAGACAAATTATATGCTTGTTTATATGCATGCGTATTTCCATGAGCCGTACTACCGGAACAGTGAACTGTATTCTTTCTCACTGACTGTATTCTTTGTCACCTGCATTTATTTAACACAAGTTAAATTCCCTTTGTATAGTGTAACTTGCATTAGGGTTTAAGCATGAAACAATATCTCTATACCTGTTACATCTATACCTGTTCATTTTGAGCATTAGTACAGGTGAGAAACGCTCACCATAAGCAGCAGCAGCAGCAAAAGCATAGACTGCACAAAATCATTCAATGATTTCAAGCACTAACATTCTTTTTGTTTTCTACAGGGATGTGGTCTCATACTATGGCTGTACAAGACTATCAGGACCTGATAGATCGAGGATGGAGGAGGTGAGTGTCTGTGTCCTGACTTCATCCAGTTCCTGTGTTCTGACATGGATCTGTATGAAATCACTCATTTGAATAGTTCATCATTGTTCATCTCTTTACTGTTGATGTTTTCTTTTTCAGAAGTGGGAAATATGTGTATAAGCCCATAATGAACAAGACATGCTGTCCACAGTATACCATTAGGTAATCATGTTTTACACATACATATACATTTATTTTTTTCACTTATTTTAAACTGTTTAGACTATATGTAGATGTAAAGAGTTGAATATTACTATTTGAATAAATGCTCATCTAACCCGACATCTACATTTTGTGCCCTCTGTCAAGATGTCATGCACTGAAATTCCAGCCTTCCAAGTCCCACAAGAAAATCCTGAAGAAGATGAGCAAGTTTATTTCCAAAGGAGAATTACCAACAGGACAGGGTGATGGTGAGAGTACTTTTATTTATGTAAAATAGATACTAATGTGTCTGTATTCCATGAAGTTTTTCTGTATTCAGTAGTCTTTCAGCAGTCCACACTCTGAGACTATTGGTCAGCATTTACTTGAGAGTGCATGTTTATAGGTCACACAAACTCACACAGTGCTGGTACTAGAACATATAAATAGTGTAAGCGATGTCGATTTTGTGCCTCATAGCTGAGCCAATGGATTCTGTGTGTGAAGAAGCTCGTCCACAGGAACCAAGCACAGTCTGTCCTGCAGACGTGAAGTGTGCTGCCATTACAGGCGTTCAGAAAGAAGTCGCAGAGTGTCCCACTGTCACCGAAGGTCAGAAGAAGGCAGCGGATGCGGCACCTACAGGCCCAGAGACCACGAGGAACAATCTCATGTCTGTCCAGGATGGAAGAACAACAGCTGCAGCTCCTAAAGCAGGTGAGAAAACATTCTTGCTTTTATTAGAATATTATTAGATCATCAACTTGCTTTTTGTTTTCACAAAGAACTATGAATGTGGAGCACCTGACATTAGCGGATCATTTGCTCAATGTCTGAGCAAAACAAACAAAAGATCCAAACGGGTCAGTTCACCTCCAGGTACTGCTCAGAGTATGGCAATTTTAACTGATTGATTTGTATTTACTCCAATCATCTATTTTAATAGTGCAGGCAGTGTGAGCACTTGTATTATTATGAAATGGACAAGTTGATAAATAAACAGGATCTTGTAACTGAGTAGCTAAAATTTGACTCTCCTGGATTTTACACAGAACTTGAATGATCGGCTTTAAAGGGCAGGCTAATCAGACACAATAAAATCTGCTAAGTTTGGACCTTTAAGTCACCTCTCATCCTGATTTCGCGCTGTTTCCCTTGGAACTGGAGTACCATTGCTTGCCAGACGGGGTCACTGTCTACTTTGTAATAGGCTGGTGAATGAGGCTGCTGTGTCTTCAGTGTTCTCAGGAGTGTGCCTGGTTTGGACTTAACTGTCAAGTTCTCTACTTTACACTCTGTACAGGATATCCCCACAGCCAACCCACAGTAATGAATTAATAACAATCATAGTGAAGAGATAATAAACTCCCAGACAGGAAGCCGCACTTCTAACAGATGTTCTATGTTTCTTGCGTCAACCACTTGTGGTCTGAATGGGAACAGGCCTCATGCTCATTAATCAAATGATAATTAGGTGTATTGAAACAGGAAGCTCGGTGCTGGTACGGGTTGACCCAGATGCAGACACAGAAACAAACTTGAACAGTCCCAGTGTCCTTTTACCCTCACGTCTGTGTCAGCACCACACTCCTCTTCCTCCCACCTTGGAAAAGAACAAGCCTGTTCAGGATGCTAGCAAAGAGGAAGTGAGGAGGATTTACTACGTTGAGCCAGTGGTTCTCCACTCCCCGCTTATTCACCTCCAACAGAAAACACCTGGACATATCTCTCCTGTAGGTTTATGGCTGGAGCTCTTTATGGCTTTGGGCTCGTTCCAGTTCTAGCTTGAGAAATCCTAGTTTCCCATCTGCTGTATAGCCTTTGTAAAGTCATAGGTAAACAGATACAGAAGGGCCAATGGAACATTTTGTTTCAGAGGGTTTCATGTGTATTCATCTGCTTGTGTGGAATCACAAGTGGAGAAACATTTTTTTAATCCATTTTAAATTGTACCCCTTGTCCCCATAGAAAACAGTGGTGAAGTAAATGAGTAAAAATGTGTAGGCAAAAAATGTAATTGCCCTGGAGGAACTTTAGAAGTGTTCTGTGTTTTTACATGGGCAACATTGTCCCAAGGTGGCAACCAGTACAGGTTCCCATTAAATGATGTAGTATTATAGAAGTATTTAAGTGGGCCTCCTACACTAAATTTCTTCTGTGGCTCCACATGTTTACGCCCAATAAAGCAATATGTCCCAATTCAATCTAGTTTACTCTGATTCTGAGTTGTATGTGAGCTTGGGGAAGCCGGGGGGGGGAGAGAAAGTGTCATAGCTTTTATGAAGTGCTAACTGCTGGAGCGGGAGCATCTGTCTTCCACAGGAACTGATCTGTTAAGGCTTTATCTTCACCTCCGCTGAGTATGCTGTCCTCAGGAGTACCTGCGTCTGAGAGAGAAAGTGTGTGTGTGTGTGTATTGTGAGTGCGTAATTATAGGGAGAAGCCACGTGGATGTAGTGATGGTGGATAAGGGCTGATGTGTTTGTGGTTGAGTCAGTGTGATGAACACAGTCCAGACTCTGACTGCTCTTGACCTCGCTCGTGTTTATTCTGACAGGAAAACCATTTCACCACGCTATAACTCCCAGGGTTGTGTGTTTATATTCGAGAAATGCTTCCCTCCTGTCGTGCCTCCATTCATTTACTTTTAAAGACAAATGCAACTGGCAGGGACATTGACACGATGATACAAGAAACAGACACAAGTTAATGGGATCCTCTGAATGCTAATGACTCAGAAACAAAGAGTTCACAGGAATAACACGCAACTGTTTATGATACAAAAACCCAGATCATATAACTCCTGATAGAAGGCAGCATTTCCACACAGCTCCTGATGTGGTCCCTATTTATTATTCGCAGGATGGAATTAGCCTTTACAGTAGAAAATAAATGACCTTCAGCTTGAGTCAGCTGAAGCCAAACCCTCCCAGTGAACCTCGACCAGTGCCAGACTCTCTCTTAGCACTCGCCTGGGCGTCCCTCTCTTCCTTGTGACATTGACAGAGAGGGGGTAAGTTAGTATGTGAGCTGATGGCGGCTGGCAATAGGACAAGCAGGAAATGGCTCTCGTTTCCTTATTGCTCCAAACAGGATGTGGGCG
The DNA here is from genome assembly GCA_016785235.1 of Pseudorhombus dupliciocellatus. Lineage (NCBI taxonomy): Eukaryota > Metazoa > Chordata > Actinopteri > Pleuronectiformes > Paralichthyidae > Pseudorhombus > Pseudorhombus dupliciocellatus. Next base: position 528,682 of record JAFBJW010000127.1, on the reverse strand, counting down.
TGTAAACTGTTGACATGGGATGCCCGGAGAGCTGGAGGCCTTGGCAAGAGCCCAGAAGGAGGTGGTGGTGGTGGTGGAGGAGGAGGAGAAGAAACAGCAGGAGAAGGAGGGGGGCCGAGAGAGGGAAACAGGGAGCGATTGAGTTGCTGCAGAGAATGTTAACGCTAGTCTTTCTGAGAGAGTAGTCTGGGGGAAAGCGTATGAAGTAGAAATCTCAGCAGTTTTAAAAGAGCAACATTCATTCACATGTTTTCATCACTGAGCAAAGATATTCGTTTTTCATTCTTACTAAAAAAAACACAAGCTCATCGTTCAGTCTGCATCCCATGTTCGTCCATAAATACACGACTCAACTAATGCAGAACATGTTGTTTTATAGCCTCCTAAGCAATGATGTAATATAGAGAGTATTATGGCAGGGAAACAAGAAAATGACTTCCATAGGGCTCTCTGTCAAGGCTGGCTTCTTAGGCAGGGGGTACACTAAAGTAAACATGGCAGCCCATTGGCCCTTTGGGGCTGGGAAAAAACAATCGGAAACACGGTCTAACGCTCACAAAATCTGCCTCATATTTGAGACTTAGTTATATCGGCAGCTCGAAGTTCCCACCTCTCTCGCTCCTGCGTTAAGTCTAGTTCATAAGGCGGCGTGAAAGCAAAACATTGTATCTGCGTCCAAAAAGGAGTAATTGAGTTATCTACCACAGCCGCCTGCATTTTCTCCATATACTTCAACTCTTTTGCATGAAAAGAGATTAAGGTTGTTTTTTTTTTTTTTTTCCCTTAACTCGCACCATCTCTCTCCCCCCCTCACTCTTTTCCCCGAGCTGCAGGGATGGGAGCTGATCCCAGCCGGCCGCAGTGTCGTAAGGCCAAAGACCTGAGGAAGGAGCGGCGTCTTCAGAAAGACCAGATGAGACAAAATGCTGAAGTCTCTTCCATTGTCTCTTCTACCCCACCCGCTTCCACTCATGCAAGCCAACCTAAAACCCTAGAAGATTTCATCACTGAGTCATTGCCTGACAAGTCTTCTCATTGCCTTGAGGTGAGCAGAAATATGGAGTAGGTGCTTTCTTTTCTTCTTTTTTCCTGAAATAAACATCAGCCTGTTGTGATTGCTGCAGCCATCATTAAGAAATAGTGTTGTTAGTTTTTATGTCCATTATGTTTGGGTTCAGTTAGCTTCAAAAGCGGCTCTCATTGAGCCCTCTTCCCTCACCCCAGTGACTTCACCATGTGTTTATGTGTGCAGAGAGGATGGCTGGCCACAGCAGAGTGGAAAAACCACCCCTTCCCACTTTGAATTCAATCAAATGACAGGCACACCGCACACACTGGGTCGCGTTACCCTGCTTATGACATTAAAGCCACAGCTCCCAGCTCAGCCAGTATGAGAGGACATGGAAATGAACCTTTGGCATGGAGCAGAACAATGTATAAAGATCCCTGGCGCAGGCCTCAAGCTGAGGTTGGTAGAGTAACGTCATCCTTGGTCTTGACCAAGATTTGAGCCAGATGCAGGGATGAACCAGGCAGTGTCTGCCTCTCATCTCCATAACCCCAGAGACCTGACTGATGAGACCTCCTCTCAGTCGGCTTTTTTGAATTGGATTAATGTGTTTGCCTGCAATTATTGTTCAATTTCAATAAGTGGGCAGGAACACAAGGTCGCGAATGAAGGTTAATTATATATTCAGTAAAAGTGAAATAATTGATAGGTGCATCTATTTGACATATTCTGCTGTTTACTAAAGAGCATGTGGCTAAAAGACGATTTGGCTTATAAGCAGTTTAATGAATCTATGTGATCGTGTGTGAGTCTTTGTTTTTGACGGAGTTTAAAGATGTTTTTTAAAGCAGCACCAGAGGATAGATGTTTACACTCCAGTAATTAAATGCAGTCCTGCTCAGTTCCATCATAAACACATCTGTTACACATGTCATGCTACTTGACTGATGTGAACACACCGCAGGATACATATGACATGTTTAGAAAATATAGAAATATACAAATGTAGAGGAAAATGCGTGATTGAGCAGCTTTTAACTGAGGTGCTGCTTAGCTCACTGGGAAAGTGCTCATTTGAAATTCCTCTTGACATGATTGCTCTAAAATCTGGAATCTGTGACCTCAAAGAAGATAATTTTTTATGATTTCATTTAAAAGAGATGTGTTGCAGGGACAAGGAAGTTCAGATTTATGTACAGTGCTATCTTTACACTGCTACATGGCCTCTTAAATCTTTATGATTTGACAATCCACCACCAGGGGTCAGTGTGAGAACATCAGTCAGAGACCGTCAGGTGGAAAGTATGGAACCACATTTCTTCTCAGGATAGGAGCGTTATAAACACACTCTGCTCTCTTCTCATATTGTTGGAGCCTTTTCCCCTAAATCTCCTGTTGCTGACATGGAATAGTTTGGCTGTCAGTATTCTACTCTGTTCAATTACTTCATGATGGTGTTGTGAGAGGTCTTAAAGATTAGCTTTGAGAAAACACAAATCTTTCATTTTAATTAAAAACAAACAAAAGCCACTGCACTCTCATTCCCAAAGTATCAGAATTCAGGTTTGAATTGTAGACTGTTATGATACTTATTAAGATTTAATTTTGCATGCACAGTCCCCATATCTGCACCAGTGTTTGTTCACTGAAGGATTGCAGCCTGTCAATACATCTCTGGCTTTAGAACCGAATGAAAAAGACAGAACTTGAGCATTGTCGTTTTCATGTAAGAGGCCCTATGCTTCTTATGAACTTCAGGATGCAGATGCCGAGTGGTTCATATGAGAGACACCCACTTAGCTCCAACAAACAATTCTCAGCTTAAATTCTTCTGTCTTGTCTGTCTGTCCAGGGGGATTCATATGGCAAAGCCTCTGCAGCCAAAACAAGCTTCCAAACCAATAGATTGTTAATTAAATAGGGCTGGAGGGTGAGAAAGTTCTTCTTTAAATTCTGTGTCATTAGCAACACTCTGCCTGTTTTTCTTCCCCATCCCGGGCCCCTCGTGAGCTTGATTTATAGCACTGCTCTGACAGGCAAAAGAAATGCTCTGTTTAAAGTTGCAAATGGGACTGATCAGTATCTTACATGGTGCAAGCCTCAGGTTCATTATGCTTCCATTATGTGCAGTTATGGATTCATTTATTTGGGAACTTGTATATTTTCTTGGTAACTTGTGGTAGGTTAGTGGTCTCTGATTTTAATATTCATCATATAGCTGTGTGACAGCATAAAGAATTTAACAAGTTACCCTTGGCCATAATCGGATTCGAGGATAAATCGTCATTCTCAGGTGACATGGTGAAGCACTGGAAACTGGGTTTACATTCAAATTACAGTAGGCTAATGTTTATTTCTGTGCAAATGTTTCTCATATATCCTCTTTTTTCTGTATCTGTATGTGTTGACATAATACACCCCCTCTGTATTTCTGTCACCAGCCGACAACTTAAAGATAGAAATATACATAGTAATAATATACATAATATACATAGAAATACAATTTATGGACTCAATCATCCAAACTGGTTATTTAATGGTTAAACTCAGGTGCAGGGGGGGATGTACCTGTGTCAGTGTCACACTTGTCTCTTTGCTCTCTCTTTTGAATTTGTGATGTGTTCCTTTTTGGGGTTTCACCACTAATGGGGTTTGTTTTTTTTCATTTTCATGTTAACCCTTGTCTGCACGTATTCTTTTTGAAGGTGAGGCTAGTGCGCTCCAATCCCCCTAGCCCGCAGTTCAAAGCCTCTTTCGACGCCTCCTACCAGGTGTACAAACTCTACCAGATGGCCATTCACAAGGACCCTCCTGACAAACCCTCCGAGAGCCAGGTCAGAGGGTGGGGGGCGCGTAGGTCAACCTTCTGAAGGGGGCAAGGAGGGAGGGAGAGGGCTGATTACAGATCTACAGGGGCATCAGACGGATTTAAAATTTTTAAAACTTTGAATAACATCGTGGTCTAAAATCTGTGCTTGGTTCATTAATTCCTACAATGTTGGCGCTGGATAGAATTCGATTTTTGTTAACATGTGACTGAGGGTAGTAGTGGTTGTAAACTTTGTGCTTGAGCCATATTGAACAAAAGTCAAGACTGTACCAAAGATATTTATAATATGAAGTAGTAAATAACTGGTGCTTAAACTTTCTGACATTAGGTCTTGTGGGCATAGACCAAAATGTCTGTGTGAATTACAAAATAATGCATTAACATGTTAGTATCAAAGAGAGTATGTGTATGAGAGCGTGAGTCAAAGGGGAGGAAATGGAGAGGAAAATGTTTCCATACGCCATGGTTGGGAGCAGTGTTTCTCCAGGTGTTGGAGCTGGCCCTCGGTCGGCCAGTCGGGTGGTTAGTTTTGACGTGTTGGGGGGCCAGCTTTGTCAGCTGAACCCACCCGACCTTCACACATTTGCCGCGTGTCATCATATAGTTCTCTGTGTCTCAACTGGGATCTCATTTCTATTTAGGCCTAGGTGGTAGTGATGAGAATTTAATTTCCCTTGTGCGTGCAGTCTGTCTTACTTTGTTTACCTTACCGAGCGGAGTCTGTAGTGTTGGAAGAGTCTGCGTGTCTAGCTGAGACGATCCATTTACACACGGAGCTGGAGTTCTGCTGCTGACACGCACCGGTTTGAATCGAAACCTCCAAATCATCTCCGTGCGACCTGTGGTAAAAGCTGGGCAGTGCACTAGCCTCATCCTCAAGTTGCCCGACCTCTTGATGGTTTAAAAACACACTTTCAGTCTCCTAGAATCCCATTGTTGTCTTGCATTTGTCTGTGATTCCGACAACAATCTGATGAAATCACTAAATCACGTCTCAAACTCAAAACAGACTTACTGTGTTACCAACTTGCCTCGAGGACTAGGAGACTGATGTGAACCCTGAAATGCCAAAGCACTTGTATAACACTGTTGTATAAACCCTCTGTTTTGACTCCTACACTGTTCCTTCAAAGCATCCTTTCTTTCTCCTTTCTTTTATTGAATACATTTCCTATTTACTCACCATCTTCACATTCATTGTTAACAATAACAAAACCTCCGTCCACCTTATTGCTCCCTTCCCTCCACACTGTGCTTGAAGGTGAGGCTAGTGCCGGTCAACTTTGAGGACCCTCAGTTCACAGCGTCCTATGAGCAGTCGATGGCACTTTACGCCCGCTACCAGATGGCCATTCACGGCGATGACCCAGGCGAATGTAGTGAGAGCCAGGTACGGCATGGTTATTATTACACACTTAGGGCTCTATTGTGCATCTTGTTCCAGCTTCATACTCAGGAGAATTTGTTGTTTTCCCTATTTAAAAATATCTCCATTAAAGGAAAATGCTGGTATCTTTGACCTGGGCCCTATGTGTCGAAATTTGTTTGTAAATTTTGGATCATCTCCAACATGAGCTGCAACGCATTGTACAACACATACTGTGACTTTAATATAGTCCCTAACAATGTCAGCCTTTTTCTTGGAGGCAGATTTGAACTTTTGAAATTTTGTGGGTTGACACTGTTGCCCCAAAACATTACACTGTAGCCAGCGCCGCCATGCCTCAGCTGGCGGTGGAGACGATCTACTGGGCCGATTCCAAAGGTTTTTGTGAGTACCATTCATTTCCACAACCACATTCACAAACATAGGGCCCAGGTTTTAAAAATACCCGAATTCCTCTTTTAACGGCAGCAAAATAATTACAATCATCAAAATGTTTTTACTGTACAGTTAATGATTATGCTTGCGCATGAGTAATGTGAAAGCTGTAAACCCTGTAAAATACAGGCGTTACTAGTTTCTGTAGTGCACAAGACAAATTGTCCAGTAATGAATGGGAAAAGGAAACTGAAAAACTAACCCAGTTGGTTTTAAAAAATTAATTTATTGTACCCAGTAAATTAAATAATTTATATTCACATCTCAATGGGAGAAAATAAAGTCTAGTCACAGCACCAGACTTGAGGGTGCAGAATTACTGGACATCCTCACTAACCTGAGAGGGCCTTTTGTCCCTCAGGGCTGGAAAAACAACCTCCTCCTCCACCCTCCTGCCAGCAGGCCTCCGTAAATTACTGAATTCTGCAGCTTGTAAAAAGTAAGGTAATTAATAAATAATAAAAGCTGTCAGATTGGGCAGACTGTGGCAGATTCTTTCCTAGTGCCATAACACTAGCCCTATTAATAGGGAACGTGTGTTCGTGTGTGTTTGTGTGCTCAGCTTCAACTTTATAGCTGTGCCGGGATCGGATGGGTTCAAGAACTAGAAGAATAACATCTGAAAAAAAAGTCAAGGTGTGGAGCCGTGCAAACAGCTCTGCTGTCTGTTGGGTTGCCAGAAAGTAAAGTTTTATTTTTTTTATAGAAGGACTTTCCAGGTTTGATACTGACTCCATAGTATTGTGTAAATTCACAGTAAGTTGAGGTTGGGTTCATTACTGTAACAGGTGAAGACACGCTGCCTTAGGGAGAGGTGTGGACAGATGAATAGAATCTGAATTGCAGTGCAATATATTTATTTTGACTAGGTTTAATTCAAATGATGAATGTAAAATTCAGTCATTCAGCAGTTGGCTGTGCTTCATGGAGATTTCTCAGAGTTGAGTTGTATTTATGTGATATTGCACATTAATACAGGGCGACAAGGAGAGACAATGTCCTCCAATGTTGTCTTGTCCCACTGCAGTACATTGCTACAAAAGAGCCCTAGTTATTTCCATTTAATTAGTTTAGAAGGGTCTTTACAAGTTTGACATTTAATTATGGTCATAAACAGACTTTATTAGTAAAATAATATAGTATAATCATTTTAGCCTCTGTATAACCTAGGCTCTCTATAGACTATTCTACTTGATCTTATCTTTAGATATGGTAAGGTGGATTCTGGGACTCTGATATTCTTCATATTTGTCATGCTTAATGTAGGTCTGAAATGTTTCATAATGGTTTTAAAAAGTATTTTAATATGGCTTGTGGAAACCTGCAGACACCCTATGAATTATGCTAACATTAGTTGGCCTCAGTACAGTGACAACTCCTCCTGCACTCACAGCACTAAAACCCTGCTGATTTTATTTGCTTGCCCGTCAAACCCCTGCTTAACTCCCCTGTTCTTTTCCCAGAAGATCAGAGCTTCCCATTGTCCTGTGGCATTCGTAGAGAAATGAGAAACACATTGTTGATGTGATGATGCCACATTCTGGGGCCATGCCATTCTGGGCCTGAGCTGCTACCTAGGAAGTTGGGTCATTCTGTGTTTTGTAGAGGTATTTATTAATCTATTAAAGTTTTACCTCGGGACAGAGTGTTGAATACCATCAGTCTGGCTCACAGCCAGGCGATCGGAGCGATTGTGTGTTTGTGCAAGTTGCATTAACCTGCCAAAGTAGTGCTATCATTAGACAGTATGATGTCCTGGAGCAGCCCTGCTTTATTTGTTTAAGGATCATATGCATTTCCTGTCATACGATGGCTGGATGGGAGCCAGATATTATTTCATCCACATCCAAATCTGGTTTCCTGACAAAGCTGAAGCACATACTTGTAGTTATTAAGACGTGTGCACGCACACACACAGGCACGCACATCCACGCACACTCTAACTCACACTTACTGTTCTTAACTGTTGTGCTGAGCCGTGACTCTGAGTTCCTGCACATGTGGCATTCATTTTCAGGAAAACAAATCCTGTTAAATCTGTATGTACTCTTCTCGATGGCCAGGGCTTAACCAAGACACGTGGAAAAAAAAAAGCTATCAGTAGAACTGGGATAAATAAAGGAGGAATAGTAACCATCTGTTGAGATTACCTCGAAATTATTTCCACTGTGCTCAATTAGAATAATTAAAATTAAATATCACAGAATCACCATCGGTTGGAGCCATGTTCCTGAAGTGTCTTTCCTCACGCTGAAGGATCTTGGCAGCAGGACTTTGGTAAAGAGATTTAAAAAAAAAAAAAAACTGCATTAAGCTTATTTTTTATTGTTTTTTAATTTGAGACTGAATTGACTCTGTCAGTCAAATAATCTCAGCAACATGAGGGGTCTAAGTGGCAGTTAGACTTAAGCAGGTGTGCATGCTATGTACTGTCTTTGTCTAAATGAAGACATGACATGGTGTGTGCATGTGTGTGCACACGTGAGTGTGTGAGTGAGAGCCTGCTGCTTGCCCTCCTGATCATATACAGATGTGTTTACTATAAGAAAGGGAGAGTTAGAGAGGAAGTGATGGACTCCATGTGTTGGTGATGAGAATGTTCCAATAGTTGCTCTGGACATGGCTCTTTTAATGAGCGTTATGTGTTGTATTCGCGGAAGAGGGGAAGCTGAGGTTGTTTTTACTTAATTGTACGCTTACTGTATTTGTGCCTGAGCGACTGTAGCCACACATTCAGTCAGTCTGAGTGTGTGTGTTTGTTTGTATGTGCGTGTGTCAGCCTGGCAGCACTGTGTGGCCTGTTCTATGACCAGGTTGGGGTCAGTGTTGCCAGGCTCCAGGCGAGCAGCCTCACCCAGCCAAGCAGGGTTAACAAGGCTGCTGTGCACTTGTTTCTCCTGGTATGATTACCCAGAAGCCCTGTGATCACTGCCTGGTAACGTTGTAGAAAAGTGAGGTCCTCTTAGCTTGCATCCAAGTTGACACACTTGTAGTCTGATTAAATAACTCAGCATTTTGCTACCAAGTCATCTGGACACTCAGTTCCACACACAGCAGCCAGCGAAGGAGCATGACTCTTATAAATGATGTCATCTAATAACTGCAGTTGTTGTTTGGTGGGTAAACCATTTAATTTCTTTTTCTCTTTTAATGAGTTTTGAAAAAAAGTTTCATTTGTGCCTTTCAGCTATTTTGCACACTGGGAGGCTTTTCTGTTGGTAATTTGTTGACTGGTAAAAGTAGTAGTCACTGTTGAACCGGATTGGAAAATTACACTTTACTGGCAGAGTTACACAGGTGGAGAACTTGATCATGTTTTTTCTTTTGGCACAAGCAAAGATAATTGTTGACTAAACAGACGTAAGTTCCATGTTGATCAGCCAATGCTTGAAAACTGAGTTATCAGGTGAATGGAATTGGATCATCTTATATTATGTACACATATATTTGAACCACAAACTAAATTGACAATTTTACATATTCATCCTTTGATAGACATAAGCTAATGTGTTAATGGTGACTGCAGGAGAATGTCTTAAAATCATTTTTCAAAGACACTCTGTTTCCCTGTTTCCTGTGTTTGTTTTCCAGCAATGCAGTAAAGATTTACATTTAATGTTTCAATTCAAGTTCTAGCTATATTTGTATTTTGTTATTGCAAAGTTTATGGGTAACACAATATGTCTGAATGAGGAACAGTTTTAAAAATAATATCCAACCATGTGTGACTTTATGCTATAACAACAGTAAACAAGAAGTGACTACTTGAATCATAAACTAAGCATGGACATTAAATTGTGAAAAATCCTATGCTGATATTAAGCCTTATTTACATTTCTTGGTCATGAAAATTCATCGAACCTACTGCCCCTAAAAATCAGTTGGGTTAGATAAATTGACGGGTAATGCCAGTGTTTTCCATCTTGCTGCAATGTTTATTATACACCCAGCACTGTGTTTCAAATTATTTAACCAAACTTTATATTTCATAGATGTGCTTATTTTTTATGACTACAACTTAACTCATTTTTTATATATTTCATCGTGTTTTTTTTTTGTCTAAAAAGCAGTGAAACTGTTTTAGTGTTTGCGTCACAGCAAAGCTAAAATGGAAATGACAGATGAAGGTGCATCATTCTTTAGCTCCCCTCTGCCAAAACAACCTGGAGTCCGAGAACACTTGTGTCTCTTTCAAACACACACACACCGCAGCAGAAACACACACTTGGATGACTTTGGGCTACTGGCAGGGATTTTGAATCGCACCTTAGCCAGGACTGTCCCACCCAATGAACCATGCCGTCAGCAGTCATCACTATTACTCGCTGCACTTCTGGCTGTGTGCAGACACACTCGCACACAAACAGGCGGATGTTGGTGTGCTTGTGGGAATTTCCAGTAACTCGTAGAGCTGCGTGTACAGGAAAACTTGGATTCATGTTTATTGAGAGCGTCTGTGAAAGACGAGTCCTATTCAAAACACAAGCAATCATGACAGAAATTAAATCATGAGTAACAGAGAAGCTAGTTGGCATATCCATTTTCATTGGATTTGGTTTATTCTTACATTCTTTAGGAAGTGGAGAGAGTGGGATTGGATTGATATATTGATACTCAGATTTTAATGCAAACCAGGCACTAGTCTGTTATTTATTTGCCGTCACAGATGTTTTGCTTGTGATTAATTATTATGCTGTGTCAGTCTGTAAAACTGCAGTTCAATGTAGTGTATTCGTCTTTACCCACCTCAAAGAACATCAGTAGTATGTGTTAAAGTGGAGATTTTAGGTTTCTTGCTCTTCTCCCACCCTAACAAAAACAAGATTGCAGGGAGAGAAGAAAACTAAACTAAATCTGCTCAAAGTATCGGCTATCAGCATTGTCTGTGAGATATATTTCCATTAATAAATCAACCCCAAGCTGCAGTCAGAGGAATGGGTCGCATTATTATTCGCACCCATTGTTTAATAAGTCATTTTATTATATCTTCTTAATGGATAGGGCATATTACATAATTTACATCCTGTCATTTCATTATTTAAACCCACATCCAACATGTAGTTCTTGATGGACCCTCTCCAGCTAATGTTTGTGGGGGCATACCTGGGTTATGCTCATTAGAAAATGAGGCTGTGGTTGATTTGCATGAGGGCGAGGGAGATTGAGCAAAGCTGTCCATCACTGCTGCACTGCCCACACGTCAGCCCTGATCTCATTACGTGGAAGCTTGCTACGCTTTTTTTCTTCCGGTCCTACGGGTCAACTGGTCTGTAAACACACTGCTCTCCAACCCTGGCGCTAGTTAAGAAGGAGCACAGGAAATAGTAGAGAGAATGGAAGAAAGATTTAAAGTTTCCACAGACACAAAGCCCCCCAGTAATTGATTTCTGATGTGCATTTGAAAGTGTGTTAAGAGATAGGCTATTTTGACATCAGTGACGCTGCTTATTTAAGCTGTCACTGTGTCCCCCCGAACCGAAAGCTGGAGTTGATAGGATAAATGTTTTCATTTGTGTAAATACAATCATCCCTTTAATGCCCCTTTGTGAATGTGGAGGCTGCATTTGATATGTGACACCTGAGTGAGAATAAAACTGGGAGCGGTAAACTATGAAGGACAGCAACAGAGACGTGTATGGTTTTCATTTATGCCTTTCTGAAAAAGTTGGTGACCCAGAGTACTAACTGTTTTTCTCTCTGTCCCCCTCCTCCCCTTCTCCCTCCACAGTTCCGGAGATTTCTCTGTGATTCACCACTAGAGGTATGTATTTCCTTTGGCCTGTTGACAGTGTAATAAAACCCCAGCTTAAGTGTCTCTTTTCAGCCATATGTGTTACCTGTAATGATTTGCCCCAAAGAAGGGAAGGTCATCCTGAGGAAATTACCATCAGATATGAGGATAATGATTTGGAATATGTGCAGTGTGTTCGTCAAACACAGTCAAAAGTGTATAACCGTACTCTAGTTCCCGCGTCCAGCACATACCTACCCGCTCACCTTTGCTCTATCCATTCAAGGCTCCTCCGTTTGGAAAAGAGGAAGGGGCTGTTGAAGGATTCAGGGAGGTGGCTTTGTGTCATATTGAAAGGGTTTCCAATTTAGCTTTGGCAAAATGAAACAGGGTGTTTATGGCGGAAAGCGGTGAAATGTGGTGTCCAGATTGCGTTGCGTCTGTCGTCTTCTGACCCAACCTTTCCTCTGGCACTTCCTGACCCAGCTGCTCTTCACTGTGTGGTACAGCACAGATTAGAGGAAGATCAGGCAGCTTTGTGGACATCAATTTGGGGACCTAACAGATGGCATTTGGCCCACTTGGCAAAAATAAGTTATTGTTTAGGTGCCAAGGAAAGTGCAGTATTAAATCATACAATCTTTCTGGTACACTACTGTACAAAAAACTGTGTTTATAGTATGAATGAGGCTTGTGCCATCTGACAGGATTTGAGGTTAGATTGTGGGTATAATCGTTGGCCACTGAAGCTGTTTTCCTTTCCTGCTGCCCCGATTCAGCCAATGTGATATTACAACAGGATATCCTATGGAAAAAGTGGATGATATTTCTAACCGCATGTGAAACTGGAGGAATATAAATATCTAAAAATGTGGTGGAATACATGTAGAAGAAGCTGAGGACAACTCGGATAGAGAATTTGCTGTAAACACAGAAGCGCTAGTGGACATGTTGGGTCAGGACAATTACGCTAGCAATTAGACTCAGGATGGGCACTTATAACCGCCTCCTTAACAGGATTGTTGTCCACGAGCGCACACAGACGGACTGACACAGAGACTCACAGACACAGTCACTCTGTTCTGCCCTGTGGGCCTCCTCAGGCCCTCTCTAATGAATGTCATTAGTGTTTATAGGAAACAAGCTTTTATCACCTCGTCAAGGCTGGCGTCCAGGCACGGCGAATTACACAGGTCTACACACATGTGCGCACACGTACAGTGGCATGCCGCCTCATATCTTAATGTTTCCTCCATCCCCTCCTTTCAGACTGGTTCACGTCTTCATTTCATTGGCCTGCTCTCTTTCCCAACTTAGTTTTCTTTCTTTCTCTGATCCCTCTCTCTCTCAGCCCCCCTCCAAACGCTCTCCATCTCATGCGTGGCTTTCCGAGCTACCTCTGCGTGTTGGCCTCCATCTGTCTCCAATCTGACTGCTATTAAAATACACAGACACTCACCACATGGTGTACTGCATACTGTGTGGTTCATCGGATCACATGTAAGCCTCTATTTATACAAATGTACGCAAACGGCATACTCTCAAATTCGACTGCAGCTAATTAGGGCCCAGGTTGTCCTACTTGCTTGTTTGTTGCTGTGCTCATTTTTTATGAAAATTGCAGAGGATTCATGGTGAAGCTCAGAGATAATTAAAATCAGCTCTCAATAATTACTCTTTTTTTCACATTTACATAAACAAGTAGACAAGTAAAACACAGCTGCACTGTCTGATAAACAGTGGCACAACGTTGCCGGCATGATGAGCAGCAGTCATGCAGGTGCCTCTTGCTGCACTTGACCTTGGTGATGTCAAGAAACTCAGGGTTTTATGGGCTGTGTGGGGTTTATGCACTCATTCTGTTTCTATTTATTTTCCTTTACAGCCTTGTAATGTGTCAAACCAAGGGGCAAACACTCATTAACAGGGGTGTTCACCACCCTGAAACTCTGTCTATCCACCTACATGTTGTCCTCTCTTTCCCTCACTGAGGAACATGGAGATCATTTTCAGTTCGTGCAGTATCAGAGATACACCTCCGCAGAGAATGCACCAGCTGCCATACCATAACACACACCCCACTGTACATGTCTTATCTCTAAGCCAAAAACAGAAAAGTGTACCAGCTGCATCTAGAGTCAAACAACAGGAGACTTCAGCAAAGAAGCCAAACACTAAAATATGTATTACTTTGACCTTAAATTCCTGGGAGAATTAAAAGCAAACTTTAAACCATGTGGTGTGAACTATAGGCTTTATACCCTGCACTGAAATCAATTCATAGCAACTGAGCAACCACACATCACAACAGTCTGCTGAGGGTTTAACGATATTTAAAGAAATATGCTGAAAAGCTTCATGAACAAATGCATGATTGAAATTAGTTGAAAATAATTGAGAAAAGTACAAATAAATATAAATAATTACAGAATTAAAACCATACTAAACCCCAAAGTTATTGTGTAATTCACTGATTGCTGTTATTAAATGGGACTGACTCATAGCTAAATCAAAAATCTATTCCTCAACTAATATCTGCCGCATCCAAACTCTCTGAGGCTCAAGCCAACCCTCTGTCCACTCTGATCTTCCAAAATGATGTTGAAAGCAGCTGCTCTGGTCAGATGTTTTGTGGTTTTTCATCACATAATATAAAATGTTGTCCTTTTCATCCAAATCTTTCAAAGCTTTCAATCATTGTGTGTCTTCAGCCACACACACAGTAATGTTCTTTGAAGTGTTTATTCTGCAAATAAAGCAAATGGATTCATTTTGAAAATATGAAATTAATTTCTTCAACATTTGGTTATTGTTTGAGGATATTATGGCATTGTATGAAACGTATTGCGACATTGTATGATTCATATGATTATTAAACCTTGTAAGTATAAGATATATATATATATATATATATAAACTACATATAAAATGCCTTTGTTAATACATATTTTTAATAATTACCTTATGTCGAATTATGTAAATGTCATTGCACTGAGCTTTCAGTTTTTGTGTGTTTGCTGTGTGTCTAAATAGATTCTGAAAGAAAATATATCAGTAGGAACTTCATTCTGACCCTTTCACAGAATGAGCGTTTCTGCTTCAGTTAAATTCTACACTAATTTCTTTCCATGCCGGCTGAAAAAAACATGCTATATATCACCTCCCCACTTTGTCACATTAAGCACTCTCCTCTCACGGGCCTGTATTTAGGCCATATGAAAGCGATTTGGGGCTGCAGGGGAAGATCTGGGGTGGTTTGCTGTGCTCCAGAGAATGTTTAGATTGTTGTCACAGTGGCAAGGACACAACCATTAGGCTGTCGTCTGAGGTGATGCATGGGTCACCCAGACAAGATCAGCCTTGAACATGTATGAACTTCCAAACAATCAAACATACTCTTTCAGTCAGCCAGTACTTTTAAAGGAACAGTATTTGGATTCATAATATTGTGAGCAAGCGTGTACGCTTGAAGTACCTAAGGAAAATGTCCCTGTCTTGCAAGCACAGATCACCTTGTGCTCTTTCCTTTTACTTACAACTTCTCAATGACGCCAAGGGGCCTCTGACAAAGCCTCCAGTGTTTCTGGGGGGACTGGTGCCAAGAAATAACAGGCTGCCTGCTTACACAGACTGACAGTTTCCCCTAGCCTCACACACACTCGCACACACGCACACATATAGAGTCTATTGCTCTAGATGTGGTGCCTGTCACCCTTCAAGAGCTACCCCCCCACCCCTAAAATAACCATTCATTTTAATCTTGATCCTTTTAGTCTGCCAGCCAAGTCACCTACAGCTAATGTGAGCAAAACCCACATCACCTCTCACTCACACCGTACCTCCATTAGGCACAGCATTGAAACACATTTCTATGGCCTCATTGGTTGTCTAAGGAAAAACAAAATGCCAGTTTTAATGTTGTTATTATGTTGTCCTGGGGAACCGTTGACCTATGAAGGCAAATTGTTGTTGTTGTTGTTTACATAGCATGATTTCAGGGCTATACTGCTTTATTGAATATATATATTACACTGATCTCTCTTGAGATAGTTGGAACTGCTTCTCTTCTGCCACCTCTGGTGTTGTCTGAGGATCGTGGTGGGGATGCTTTTGGCAGCTGGTTTTCTAGCTTTGCAAGAGTCTGTTTTGAAAGGAACTGAGTCGGAATTTCTAAATCCTCAGGACATACATATCGTTCATAGAACTCCAGCAGAAGCCTGTTTGTACTTAGCTTTGAGCTCATCATTCTTTTGCAGCTCCATTAGTGTTTATAGATTGAGAGAGACATAGTTCCACATTATACAATTCTCTGTTTACATTTCATGACCTGAAAACTCTTGCCAAATGCCTGAAGGAGTTTAGCAAACTCATCAGCATATTCAGATGTCATAGCAACCGTTTGTTCTTGCACAGTAAGACAATACAGTGTTACTTTTCTCCAGTTGTACTTGACACAGCATGCAGTGCTTGCAAAGAAAGCAGTTCCTCCCTCGTATGAAACCTGGCTGTGATCCCATGCACAAAAATGGTTAGTTGGACAGTTCTCGTAATGTCTGTTGTTTCATCGCTGGCCAGAGAGAAAAACCTCCCACCACTACATTGTTTCTGATGAGATGCTGTTTGTTGTGCACATGAACTCCACAGAAGAGTGTCAACTTTATCCGAGCACATCTTTAGCTCATCCATGTTTTAAAATTGGCCTTCTCATCGTTGTGATTGTGTCTCTGAAAACAAGGCACAATTGGCTGCCATTTACCAAACAAAAAGAATTGCTTGTTCATTTCGCTTGGAAAATTCAACTTTCAGCATCTGCTTTTATTTTCTTGACAGCTATATATATATATATATATATATATATACACACACTATATGTTGCCTTCACAGACTGTGACTTGAGAGGTGTACAGCTGGAAGGGACCACCCTGAAGGATGTGTTGGCCTGTGCTATTTTTCTTTTATTGCAGAAAAAAAATGTAATTGCTGTCATAAATTATTTTTTGTATTTCTTGCATTTGCTTTTTTGTATGTGCGATTTGCCTCGTGGGCAGGCTCAAACTGTCTGGCAGTCCAAAATGGCCCTGAGGCAGTATGTTGCCATCCCCTGATGGTATAATCATCCCTTCAAACCCAATTATCCACATGCATTAAAAAAATGAATGGACTCTAGTTTTCATCGTGGCAGACAGGTAATAACACCTGGGCGTCCAAGGGCCCGAGCTTGAGGGGAAAAAAAACTTTTATTTTTATTACCATTTCTGCTTAAGAAAAACTTACATGGTGCTAAGAAGGAATGTGGCACACCATCAACTCTTCTGTGATTTTCATTTCTCTGAGGTCATAGAGTTGTGTGTGTGTGAGTCTCATTTCTTTCTCATTTGGTCAGCATTAGTTTGCCCAGTG
Source organism: Pseudorhombus dupliciocellatus (assembly GCA_016785235.1). Taxonomy (NCBI): domain Eukaryota; kingdom Metazoa; phylum Chordata; class Actinopteri; order Pleuronectiformes; family Paralichthyidae; genus Pseudorhombus; species Pseudorhombus dupliciocellatus. Next base: position 511,890 of record JAFBJW010000127.1, on the reverse strand, counting down.
CCCAGTGTACATACTGGGTAACAGAGGAGTCCTCTCAGTGTTGTGACAACGAGCTGGACCTGATCTATTTAACTGGGTCCAGATGAACGTTTGTAAAGGAGAAGGATCCAGTTACACGGACACATACACGCGAACGTGACCCAATACCCTGGGTTAATATGACTTTTAACCCTAACCCCAAGCCTCCCGTCTTAACCCTCCGTGATGAAAGCAGTCAAGCCACTTGATTGAAAAACCCAGCATGTGGATTCAAATGAGAAACTCAATGTGTGTCAAACACTTTACTGTTTTATTAATGGGGCTCACTCGCTCACTGACACCCACATTCTTTCAGGCCACATGGGGAGACAAGAGACAGACACATATAGGAGAAAGCTCGGTAATACTTCACATGGATTTCGCTCACGCAGGGTCTTTTATTAAAAACTCTTCCCCTGGAGTGTTTCTGTGGCCAATCCCCTCTCGCCCCCCCCCCCCCCCCCTCTCGCCCCCCCCCCAGCCCCACCCGGCTCCTGCTCTTGCTCCACATTTGGGAGCCATTAGCAGGCTGAACTCGAGGCTACTGTACACCCCAACGCATAAAGCGCGAGGCCTGGCTGAGAAAAGCCCGGGCTTTAATATACCATTGCACAGGTGTGTGGGTATAAGACGGCGAAAGTTGATCCGTGCAAGAAAGTGGAAACAGCACACACATTCTGCTCTGATTTAATGTTCTGCATACAACCTGCATCGCACACAAAAGGACCATTATAGTTTTGACTAGTGACCATCTTGACTGTATTTTGTGTCTCTCCCTCTCTCCAGGCAGAGTACTCTCCTGATGGGCCTGAGGTCGGCTACGGATCCTTCCATCAGCAGTACTGGCTGGACGGACGCATTGTGGCTGTGGGGGTGATCGACATCCTGCCCACCTGCGTGTCCTCTGTGTACCTGTACTACGACCCAGACTCTGCCTCACTGTCTCTGGGCTCCTACTCTGCTCTCAGGTGGGTTTCTTGACAAGGTGAATCCCATCATCCCTCTTCTGTTGTTTCAAATTCCTCCGAAGTCCCATGAAACCAAGAACATAATTTTGTTGCTTTCTGTCCATCAGCCCCTTCCAGATTTTTTGTCAGACGTGACCCAGATTGTGATGTATGAATCTTCAGTATCACAGTAATGATACTCTGTCTTTGAGGTCCTTATTTGTCAGAAGCAACATGTAGATTCTTTCAGGAGGGAGACTGCTGTGCTTCTCAGTGTTCCTGCTCCCTTCTTTTCTAATTTTCCAATTTCTTTGTTCTTACTTTTCTTCCTCCTCCCTTCTCATTCCCTCGCATTTGCCCTCCCCATAACCTGCCCTCCCCCGGACTCTTGATCTTTTCAGCTCCTCCCAAACTTTATCTTTCCTTAGAACTGTATACTATAAGTGCCATAATACTTGAGGTTGGGAAACATACCTCCTTCCCTTGCACTTGATTGTTGGAGGCAGTGGTCTGTTTGTGGTTCAGCTGACGACAGTTCTCTGTGCCAAGATGAAATAGGAGAACGTACGTACATAGCAGACTCGCATATCTAGTGTTTCCTGCAGAAAATGAAATTCAATGATGTGAGAAAGGCTTTTAAAGATGTCTCTGTACATATGTGTTCGACTGAGCGATCTCTGCTTTAAACCTGGCGTGCAGAGGTATTAGTGGTCATGCATGTTTGTCATGCACCAGGTCAGCGCGGCAGTTAAAACAGTTAGGCTGTTCTCATGGAACACCCTGGCCAGTGCTCGGACACAGTTCCCCATCACTTATTATTTGTCTGACTCCAGGTGTAACACAGAGTGCTCGGTGTGTGGAGGAGTAGAGTGTTTACAGACACCAGACCCTGGTTCTTTGATCACGCCTGGACACTCCCTGGTCTGCTTGGCTTGGCCGAGTCTGTCTCACTCATTGTACAGAATGTCTGCATCCAGTTTGGGGGATTTTTACAAAGATCTCGGTGGGATCTTTTTAATATGTCAAACATTTGTTTCCCAGTTGCCAGGAGGGACAAAAGGTGCAGTTTATATTATCTGACAGTTGGGTGTAAATATGTGTGTAGGGCATTATAGTAGTTCAAAAACAAGTATGGAGCTGTGTGTGTATGTTATTCAGCAGAAGAAACAATAGAGGGCGATGTTGAGAAATGTCTTACAGGAGTATGGCTGCTTGGGGCCTGAGGAAAGAAGTAGAACTAGGAGGAGGAGGAGAAGAAAAGAGGCACATAATGAAATGCCTGAGGCTCTGTGTTGCAAACACAGCTGGTGTCCAACCTGGATCACTTTCTTACGGGGATCTCCTGATTATGTTGTGCTGTCAGTTAAACTGATCCTCTTAAAAGTGAAGTATTTGTTGGTGTGCCATCTAATCCAGTATATTTTATCCACAGGTATTTTATACATGCACACAGCATACAGTAAGCCTGTATTCAAATACATAAAACTATGATTATCATTTTGGACAGTGGGTAAACACCAGCTTTAATTAAGTCTAACCTACATTATATCTTTCCATTATTGATGATCATCAATTTATGATACATTCTGTAGTTACCCAAGAATGCAGTTTCACAAGGGTTGCACCTGCAAAATAAAGCAGGTGTAATGCAATGTTTTTTTCTGTTAGATCCAAACTGTCTTGTAGACACGTCGCAGCATGCTTTTATATTGTTGACAGGAAGTGCAGGTTGCTGTTGATGTTCATTTTGTGCAATTCTGTGCATCTGATTTGAACTTGTTCGCAACTCTGTGTGGTTTAAGTGGAGCAACTTTGCTGGTGCATAAAAACAATATAATCCTGCAGACTGACGTAGGACATCCCTGGTATTTTGTATGATGTAAAAACATGTGCTGTGTTATTCCCAGTAAATTTGTTTCAGCTAAATAAGTCTTCCTTTTGCTATCGCTCACTTTGGGTTTTTAAATCTAGCTAATCAACACTATTCCTGTAGTGTTTGGGAATGAAATGTTTCCACATGCACGCGAGGCTGCAGTAAGCACCTCGTGTTGTGCACCATTATGGGCCCTTTGTGCTTGGGTGTGTATGTGCATGCACATCAGTATGAGCGAAGCTGTGCGGGAGCAGAGGGCTTGATAATTGGCTTGTGCTGGAGTGTCAGATGGCTGAAGAGGGGATAATGGTGGACTCAAGCTGCTGCCATGGGGGTGGAGGTGGGGGTGTGAGGGCTTCAAGTGAAGGTGGGGGTGCAGAGCTTTTTGTGAATGGGCCCCTCGCCTCTCTTGACCCCCCTCCCCCAATTCAGGCCTGCCGGGCCCTTTTGTGGATAGGGGATGGGAACCCAGGAACCTGGCAGCAAGTGGGTGACCTTCTAGCACCTCGCTCTAGCTGCCTCTCTTCTCTCTCCCTTTCTCTTTCTTGACCCTCCTCTTTTATATTCTCCTCCTGCTCTCTCTCCCTCTCTCTCCCCCTTCTTGGCTTGGTTTGCTTTGTCCCATGTCTTATTTTTCAGTGCATCCATTTTATTTTAAGGCCTCTTTTTTCTTTCTCTCCTAAGTATTGTAAGAAAGGGAATGCTCCCTGTTCCATTTGAGCGGGTGAAACACGGAGGGGTGGAAGGAAGAGTGAAACAAAAAGCGAGAAGAAAGAGAAGCTGGAATTTAGTTATGGAATAGTGAAGGAAATGGTGGAGGGAAAGGGGGGAAAAAAGGCTTTTACCAAAAGGATGCAATTAAGGAAGAAACTATTGATGAAAAATAAAGCCAGCAAGACATTTACTGTATTTGAAGAAGCTGAATAAATCTTCCAAGTTCTAAATCTTTATTTAATACGCTCTCCCTCCTTATTTCACCACCTTCTTTTCTGTCCCAGGACTCAATGCTGATAGAAAAGGCAGTTGTTTTTGTGTAATGAAATGAGACCAAGAAAAGCTGCCTTTTTGAGAGTGGGTGTTTACTTCCTCAGCCTGGGCACTGCTCTAGGTAGAGCTGCAAGCGCCTGTTTTCTACTTCCTAATGCTCTCATTTATATGTATGATATTCAATTATTCGTCAATATATTCTTAATGATCTTTCACTAAGTCTGGATGTGGATATATTAGTGCTGCTAAAACAATTTCAAAACAATTTATCATTTACTGCCAAAACTTTAAATCATGAATCTTGTTGCTGTTGTTTTAAAAATTAATTAATGATCATAAATGACCATAAATCTTAAACCACATCTTACTGCAGTAAGCCATCATAACAAGAAATAAACACCAACTGACAAGTGTCTGTGTCTGTGCTGTTTCTGAAAGAACGAAGCACGTGCATTTATTTTCAGTCCTCTGAAAAGGTGTGTTTCGATGTATTCCATCACAGGGAGATTGCTTTCACTCGGCAGCTGCAGAAACAGTCCCCCAAGCTGTCCCACTACTACCTGGGCTTCTACATACACTCCTGCCCCAAGATGCGCTATAAGGTATGAATTCTCCGCAGTACAGTTCCCGCATGTTTTAACAAAATACAAAAAAATATGACTTAAACCTTTACCTGCTTTGTTAGGAAACCTGCTGTCATCACTGCTAATTTTGTTTGTGAATCTTGTCTGTCTTAAAATTCTTATTTCTTTAAACCCTTAATGTTAACTTGTCCACATGGGTATATGCTTTTTAAAAAGTGTTTTTCCATACTGTGTTGATAATATTTCACTGAAAGTCCCTGGCTCCCCAAAAATGTCACAATGATCTATGACTGACATTTTGATGTGCAAGCCCATTTTGCACAAGACAAATAATTCTGCTCAGTCTGTCTCTTGTTTTAATGTTTCACACTGAGCTTCACTTCCACAGCATCTCTCTGCACACGAGAGATGATCTGTTCTGCACTGTCAGTGTAACAGGACAGGCAGTAAAACAGCGTTTCATGGGCACGTCAGGATGATGCGGCTGTGCATTCACACAATCAGACATTAACATTCAAAAACATTAAAAAAGGGAATACGAGTTATCAAATGTAAACAAATAAAACTTGTAGAAAAAATTGAAATATGAGTATTACAGGGCACACAGGGAAATACAGTGAAGTTCAGTGAACTGCTCCATTGGCATCTCAGGATGATGCCAGGCTGTGTCAATTTTAAACTATGTGTTGATCACCAGACAGTAGTTAAAGAGATTAAGACTAATGCATATAATTGTATATACAGAGATATTAAGTACAGCTGATGGAGGGAATCCCAGAATAGACAGAGTGAGAGGGGAAAAAGGGATAGAGCGGAGGTACAAGCAAAGAAGAGAGGACAGGTCTGCTGAAGACATTAAAGGTTGAGAGGGAGGTCAGGCCTGTAACAGCAGCTCAGGAGCAATAAATGTGCAGCTCATATACAGGTTTGTGCATTTTTACACACATGTAGCTGATGCTCTAGAAGCAGCGGCTCACAAACATTCACACCAAACAGCACTTTGAGATCAATAACTTTAGCAGGATAGTAGACGAGAGCAATTCCAAACGCCTTACCATTCATCCCTTTCTGTCTTTCACTTACTAATTCCACTATTTCTCTGTCTCTTCATTCAGATGTTCCCAGAGCTTTTATTTTGTGCCCATGGGAGAGTGATGTCTTGTTGGGGATTATGGCAAAGTGCCACATCTTTGTACCATTTACATCTTGTTTTGGGGTTTGCATAGTGCTCTGCCCATTTTCTCAGTTCAGGAGCCTGTGTATGGAATCCCTGTGTGTGTGTGTGTGTTTGCTCTGCTTATGCGCTGTGCGTTGAATCTTGATCACAGTGTTTGTTACCACAGCACCTAACCCCCCCTCCCTCCACTGGCAGTTACTCCTCAACCCCCCATATCTGTTTTTGTGTTTGCCACTGCAGTGTCTTGTTCACAACCTCCCCACTTCTTCCCATTTTTCCCTTTTCGGGGAAACACAGTACAAGGGTGAGAAGGTTGCCCAGTTCCCACCTTTGGGCTCTCAAACTCCCACAGAATCACACCCACGCTCAAACACACTCTCACCGCATGCACAGTCTCTCAGTCCATTGTCTGATTTGCATATGAGGCAGGAGAAGTTCATTAATGCACAGACATACCGTGGAAAAGTCTCTAAGATGGGGAGCCCCTAAACTCCTCTGTTATTCTGCAGGGGGTTTACTGGATCTCTAGCTCAGTCCTGCTGCTTGCCTCTTTAAAGACCAAAACACCAACACTTGAACCCCGCTGGACACCACTCAAACTCCTTCAACCTACTCCCTCTCTCCATTTTATCCATATACCCCCTCCCACTCCTTTCCACTTCCACTTCCACCAATTCTATGGGAACTCTCTGTACCCATCACTTTCTAAGACCATATCCACTAACGTGGACATATTTAAAGACAAAAAGGACTCTTCTCTTTGGACCCTCTGTGCATTCTAGATGTTGTTTGTCTCACCCAAAACTTGAGCTTTGGCCTTCAGGATGTATCAGTCCCCTTAAATTTAACCAAGCAGCACAAAGTCACAAACACTCATTGATAGCAGTTTCTTAAATATGCCTGCTGTTTATTAACATCTATGTAAATTCCCTGCGAACACTGAAAATAATTAAAAGATCTGGCCATGTGGATTAAATTGTAATTGTACGATTTTATTGTGCTCTGATAGACATTTAAATCTGCACAGAAGTCTGACAACACAAGAGTGTGTTGGAAACTCATTTAAGATGTGGGATTCAAATCACAGTCAAGTCATCAATCTCAATTAATGTCGACTTGCCCTGAATTTCAGTCAAAGCTTATTTAACACAACTAAAATACCATACTGAAACTAAAAACTATGTATAACCAGTTTCCTCCCCGGGAATTTCACACAATTGTTCTTACAGTGCTCTAATTCCTCGAGGAGTAATCGAGCTGCATTGTTTGTGTAACTGATACCAGTGACATTGTGAAATGCATTTTATGGGTGGAGAGTTTTGAAAACTAGAAGTAAGACAACACTTGAAGCCTCCACCTGAGCTGTTGCTTTGTCTTCAGGATTGGACGTTGTAGAGCTGAGAGTGGACTCTCTGTGTATTCTTGTGTTGGGAAGAAAATCCTTTCTGCCAGGTCACATCTCTGCATGCCCAGGGGAACTGTGCCATGTGCAATGGGTTGAAAACATCTGAGCAGTGCCAAAGCCTGGACATAGCCCTGCAGAGCAGCCTTAAAGGGTCCTATAAGACTTGGAGTCCAGCCAGGAACAGAGGACTGCCTGGCCAGTGTCAGACCCTCGTCTTTGTTCTCAATGCTGGGATGGTGCGTCCCACAGAGCCTTGTTGGTTTGGCCAGTGGATTCAGAGTTAGACGTGACATCCTGCCCCTGGCTACTGTCCCTGGTCCTTTGGCCCTCCCTGGCCCTCCCTGGCCCTCTGATGTTGAGCTGTAGAGAGCAGAAGGTGAAGCAGTTGGAGGCTAAATGAGACCAAAGGTCTTGGCCCTCCTGCCACTCTTCACATTGCCTCTCATGTGGAGTTGAAAGTCATTTGAAATAAACCGTCTTCATGCCTCGACTCTGAGCCTTGGTGGGTTAGCAAGCCAAGATCTCTGGCTCCTTCATATTAGCATGAGATTTGTAGCTTATTGGTTAGGTTGTGGTTGAACGGAGAAAATGCTGGAGTGCTCGTATGTATATTGAGGCTGTGTTAATTTAAAAACCTGCATGCTGATGTAGTGGCCACCATAAAAACATGTAGTAGATTTTTATCTGGATTCAATCATAGTTTATATTCTTTAATAACAGTTTAGTATTACCTGAGGTTCACTTTCCCTCTTGACATGATCTACGTTATAATTCTAAAACATAAACGACTGCCTTGACCTTGATTTCCACTTACTTATTTTTCTCAAAGTTTCTTTGTCCTCCAATAACTCCACCATCCAGTTTCAGCCGCTTGTAAGAGATACTCAGGGTTTCATTAGCTTTTGTTTTATAAAGTTCCTCTATTTCTATTCTGGACAGAACAAAGAGTAATAGATCCATGTGGCGTTATAGTGATTTTCCATCTCTCTGCAGAGACGTGTGCATGCCTGAGCTCTTGTCTGTGTCAGTTACTCCGACATAAGTACTGAATAAGCAGACTTTGATGATAACAAATGAGGCGGTCATCCACTCTGCTCCACCAGTCTGTAGTACCTGGTCCAAACACATGAAACTCTTGCACGCACACACACACACGCACAGACAGACAGAATACCCGGTTTTACCCACTTTGGTGAGGGAGTGAGAGAGTCACATGAAGAGGCTCTTACTCTTGTTATTATTGTTCACAGTGAAAGAATGTCTCGCTCTGAGCCCAGGAAACCATTAAATTTTCCACCGAGAGAAAGAATGAAGGAGTGAGCAAAACGAGTGAAAAGAGGAGAAAGAGGGCAGATGGAGAGAGAAAAAGAAGAGAAGTGACAAAATGTGTGCCAAATGAGAAAAGGAGGCAAGATGAAAAGGATTATTCGTTTCCCGGTGGTACTTCACTGACTTTTAAAAGGCCTTTCGCAGCAGCTGCACCTCCGTTCCCTTTCAACCCAGCTCCTCCTAACCGACAAACAACAAATAGTGACACAGAGCCGGTGGATTCTCTGGCAGCAGCCACCAGTTTTCCACATGGCTGAAGCTTTTGAATTCAGCGGACCTGAAATTAATGTACCCAGGTGTCTGCAGCCACTGTGTGGGAACAGTGTGTCAGGACACCGAAGGATTTGATGTTAATTTCAGTCGGTTGCTGGTATGCTAATGTTTACTTTAATCAGTGCGTGCCTTGTAGGGCTTTTCTTTCACCTGCTGCATGAGCTAGATTATCACAACACCACAAAGTGTCTCTCAGCTCAGGCATGTACGTCAGACTTCATTTTCTCAGGTCACACACAGCAGACAGACGCTTTTCAAAGTTAAACTTTGATTGAAGTTGTTTCTCATACATAGTCTTCATTCTCTTTCTTCCTGATTTAAAAATCAATCCTGAACATCTGGTGCAGCAACCGTCCTCTTTCTCATCACCATCAATAACCAGCAGCTTATGTTAATATGCCTCAAACTTTCTGCCACCTCTTCAGGTACGCAGAGGCAGGCTCGGACATGCTAAAAGGCTCTCAGCCACGACTATCAGGACTCATGCGTGTTATTCCCATGAAGGGGCCCATTCAGACAGAATGTTATGTGTACGAGTGTGACCTCGCATTCTGCGCGTCACTTGTTGAACATCTGGGCTGATTAAGAACGACAGTGAGTGAGTTTGAGACATTCAGAGGTGGGTCCTTCTCATTCCATGAGGACATTTCTATCCCATGTTTATGATCGAGTACTGTTGTGCTCCAGGTGTAAACATGATAAGCTTTTTGATTTTGATGAGTTGTGTACATCTGTGTTTGGGTGGAGCAGTGGGTTAACGCTCCACAGGTCCTGCATGTCCAGGCACAGTGCGGCAACCCCTTCTGGTTCTTTCCATGCTTCTATCAACAACTGCTCAGGAAAGCCGCCACCATGCTGGCTGGGATGAAAGATTGATAGAGACAGTAGGGTTTAGTCTAAAAAAAACTTTCAACTGATTTCATTCGGAGATAAACTGGGAAACACGTTTTGTCCATTTAGTCCAAAATTATCACAGAGCTAGCAAACAACAGTGACGCTGGTGTTCAAGTCTTTGTGCTGTGAAGCACTGTGGCTCAAATAGAGGTGGTATAAAGTTACAGAGGTGAGTGCCATGTTCCATGTTGAAGCTAATGGCTTTTCTCATGTGTTTACCATCATACTTTGCTTCTTTAGCCCTTGTGTTGGTTTTTCTGTCTCATTTTCCTTAGATGAAGCAATATTCATTTGATTTTTCTGCCAGTTGTAATACCTACCATCAATGTGCCACTCAAAATAACCAAATCAAAGCCAAGCAGGTCCATTTTCACCCTCTGAAATTTATAAGCTAAAGCATTTGTTTGCCTTCCAGTTCTCCTCCCCCTGTTTTAAATTGGAGGCTCTCTGACAGAAACCTCATTGTTTGATTTAGCTTGACAGGAGACCACCAACAGTGCACCTCTCAGCAGAAACATTTGTTTAAAGTTTTTGATCATTTTTCTTCTCTTTTGTGCCTCATCATCTCTTCTTGTTTTCCCTCTGTCCTGCCACGGTTGTGTTTTTAACAAATCATTTGCAGGCCACGCCACGGTCTCGGGGCGGCCCTGGCAAGGCACCCCCTAGCAGGAGTGCTGACAGGGTGAGGAGCTGACGGGGCATAGTTCAAAAGGTCAGGTCAGATTATTCAGTCTCATTGCTGGTGGAAGGATGGAGCTAGGTGAAGGCGGGTGGCAGAGGGGGTAAGAGCAGGGGGCAGTAACGAGGGCGAAAATGCAAGTTTAGAGATGTTGTCATGCTGAGCTGATCCAGAGCCCTCTAGCTGCCGGGCTGAGGTGTTTGCCTTGCCATTACCTCTGCCACTATTTATTTTCAAATCTGCTGCAGCTGCACCACTTTGTCTGAAATGCCTGGCTTCTTTTTGACAAGGGAATGCATTCAGATCTTTGATAAGCACGGCTGGACAGACTGAGCTGGTCTCGTAAACGCACTTAGACATTTATTCAGACCGTGGGTGGATGGCTGCTAACTTCTAACACTCAGAAGTTAGAGGTGGGGTTTAGTACCGAGATTAGGGTCTGAAGTTCTCACTACGAGTCAGTAAGCTGTGGTCTGTGTCAGACATGCGTAACAGCTCGCCTGCCCATAAAGCCAGAGGAGATAAAGAGATAAAAGTACCCAGCCTGTGAGCTGATGCCCATAAAAGTGCTGCCATTGGTTCTCTGGGCTCAGTCGAAATGCGATCCTGTAAAAATATTTTCTCCTCATTAACCTGTCATCCATGGAGCCGTGACGCATAGCCAGGACGAGGGAGTGCTGGGACTGAGCAGGATGGGTGGAAGGGGGGATTGTATAGGGGCCCAAGGGGGAGACTTACCAGCCTTGAAGCTTTATTTGAAGGGCGCTCTGTGGTAATGTGTTGAGCAGGGTGAAAAGGCCTTGGCGGGCCCCGAGTGTTTAAACAGCAGCAGTTAGCATAAATCTCTCCGAACGCAGACACCAGACATGTTCGGGACACTCGCATGTATACCTCACACACATGCATATTTACATATTGTCACAGACTGTGGTGAACGTGGATCTGTGTGGGCCTCTATTCTGAGATACAGCTTGTTTGGACATGTCTTTCATTAGTGCTGTCCCTCTGTCCAGGCAGCTCTGTTTTTAGTGCTATTTGTCAAGCTGCATTTGTTTGTGTGAACCTTGCTGTTTATATGTGTCCGTCAGCAGCCAGTGCCCCCCAGCCTCGGCCCCTTGTCTGGACAGAATCTGTGTGTTTCAACAGTCTTCAGCCTATAGAGGGGGTGTATTGTGAGAGCTTTTCATTTAAGAGAGAGTACGGATGTAGGGATCAAGGCCTGTGTTTATTGGTTTTTGGCTGAGATCGGCTCCAATGTGACCCTGGGTCAGAGTGCTGGCCTGGGACAGCCTAGGTTAGGTCTCCCAGCCTCTGGGTCACACTAGGCCTCTTTGTACACCCTCCCAGTTCAGGCACGTCCTGGGTGACAACCAGTTGAAAAACATACTGTGAAGAGGCTACAAACATGACATTTGACTGTTTGGGTCAAATGTCCATTTCTTTCTAAGAGTGCTCGCTCAATATATAGGCTTATCCTGACATAATATCCTCTTCACTAGTGTGTCCAAGCTTGCCCCCCCCCTTATAATAAAACAGGTTCCTTTTTGTTTTGCATCTTATTTTTAGAGTTTTCAGTCAATCTTTTAGTTGAGCCAGAGAGAGTCTAACAGTAGTGACCTCATCTATTCTGCACACCAGTCTTACATCACACTCTTGGAGCCGCTCTGTCTCAGTCTTAAGTAGGCGTTCATTAGACCAGCAGATTACTGTATAACTTAACGCTCTTTCCTCAAGTGATTTGAGCTGCACTGATACTGTTTACAAGGACAGACTGCGTTTAGACTCTGCACACACATACACAGTGACACATCAGCTATGGGGTAGTGTGGGTGAAAACTCAACTGGAGATATGAGCAGGAAATCAGCAGCAGATGTGGGTGTAAAGTAACGCAGATGGAGTCAGGGAAGCCTTCATACTGCGACGAGTCCACCTCCTTTCTCCTGGTCTCTCATCCACCAATCCTGAAAGAGGACTCCTGAACTGGGACTCTGCTATGTGACGATAAAACAATGAGTCAGAACATCCAAACGTCTCACTCTAATGGAAGATATGAAGGTACTTTGGTCTCTTTCATACGGGCCTAGAGCTGCATTTTAAATAAGGTATAATAATAAAGTGTCTTGCTTGCTTTCCTGATTTCTAGTCAGGCAAAGAGGGAGAACGGAAGCAGAGGGCAGAAGAGAGGTGTAGGTTTCCATGAAAAATCCTTGCCTGCAGTGACACACACATTTATGTGTCTGATTAATTGCTTTTCATATAAATCATAGGTACTGACCTGGGGCGTCTCCCTTTACCTTGAGGGATGCGAAAATACAAGACAGAACTTGATGACAGGGTGCACATTGAAGGGGAGGAGAAGGTGACAGTTATGAGTTGGAATCCATGTGTTGGTCATAAAGTTCACTGTGCTCCCTGAATGAGAGTAAAGCCTGTGTGGCCTGGAGAGAGTGGGTGACGCTGCATCATAGAGGGGCTCTGAGTGATAATACAACTCCCAAGTGTTGTGTAACTGTGTGTCCAGCCGTGCGGAGACATGTGTTTATTTACCTCTTATGATGGCGGTTGTGTAATTGTTTACGCTGGAGCAGTGTGTTACTTGAATGAGGTTTGAGTAATTTTCCTCTCTGCATCGTTAACGTTTTTGTTCATTGTGAAATTTGCGCTGCAGAAGATTGCTTTCCTATAAACAGTGACCTCTGCACGCTCATCATCAAAACACTGGGATTGTATGACTCAGAGGGCTCTGTCGCTTGGAAATGTACAGTTCCCCCCAATTTATGTCCCATTTACTTTAAACACCATCCCTCTTCTCATCTGCATCTAATTTTCCTCTCCTCCCTTCTCGTCTCGCTCCTATCGCCATCTCGTTTCTCACACCTCTGATGGCAGCCAAAGCTACACGCTGAAGTTAGCACATGTTTTCTTCTTTCTCCACTCGTTTGTTCTTCTCCATCTCTCCCCCGCCGTCTTGCTAAAACAAGCCTTTCAGAGCTTGTCAGTCATCTGCATAACCGCCATGTCCGTCTGAACTTACAAGCGAAGGAAGGATGCTGACAGATTGGTCTGTGTGGGAGGTATGGGCTATTTAGAAAGGGAGGAATAGAGCTACTGAAGAGTGGGGGACCAAACCTTTGTCTGGAAAGCCTCATCCTGTTTAGTGGCAGCAACCCTCAGACACACACACATCCTGGTGTATATATACTATAAAAAAAAGTATCCTCATCCAAAATGAATCACATGGCTTTTTGGGGGAGTTCCCCGTAATCCAACTACACTTCAGTTGCTTTCAGATATGCACTGAACTCCAGATAATCTCCTGACATTCTCAAGAGGAGCTGTATGTGCAAATGCAATTGAGAGGCTGCAGCATTTTTCCTGCCAGCCCCCCTTGTAAAAACTAGGATTAAATGCCTTAATGACTCCATGTGAGAAACAGCAGGAAACGATTAACCATGAATGAGAAGCAGTGTCATTGAGATTTATAAAAAAAAAACAAACACAAATGTCTGTAAATGAAAAATCAATGTCACACAATGAGGTTTTGGTGACAAACGCTGAATCTGAAGTAGACGTGTGGTAAACTTGTGATTCCTGCACAGTAATTCATTGGCTACATTCTGAATTCTGTGTTGTGTGTCTGAGCTGAGAGTCTCCTGCTGTGTTTTTCATGTGTGAAATACAAACTGGATAATGTCTGGACTCAATTGAGCAGACATTTTCTGGAGTTTGTGCCTGAAAATGGCTTTTTCTGTGGCCTCTCTGTAGCTGAGCTATTAGCTCCTCAGCAACATCGTAAGAAAAGGCCAGGTCACGTTCAGTTATTAGATTGGTTGAACTTTGCCCATCACTCTTCTCCACAACGAATCTAAGTTTGAGAAAACCAATACCTTCTCTGTTGGTATTCTGCAAGTAACTGTTAGATTAAGAGATGGATGATGTGAGCAAGCTGCGGCAAGAGCAGAAAATGCACGGCTGAAGTGGAGCCAAGGAAGCTGCAGGGGCTGCCGTGAATTACAGGGCCTTCAAGCCAACCTGGGGAAGGAAAAAAAAGATAAAGAAAGTCAGTCCAATAAAAAACAGAAGCTGACAGATAGATAGTGGAAAAATCAAGCTTTTCATTTTGTCCCTCCTTTCTTCTCTTCTCTCTCCTCTGTCCAGACCACTAATAGCTGTGTCCTCTCATACTCTTCATCCCACTCCGTATCCTTTCTTCTTTTCATGGGGAGAAAAGAGGAATTGTGCCTCTGCCATAAGCACACTCCGAGTCTCATTTTGGTCAGATAGGCCTCTTTCTGCTGTAACTTCACAGCCCAGGAGTGATTATGTCATTTCCCTCTGTAGTCACAAACTGTAGGGCGGCATGAATCCACCTTATTCTTTTACCAATACATTCTGTCCATATAGTCTTCCAGTTTCTCATTAAAGGCTCGTCCATTCACATTCTGCTCCAGCCCCTTTTCACTGCCTCACCCTCCCGTTGTTTCTCCTGCTGAGCAGGTGTGTGAGTGTGTGTTCTGCATATACAGGTGTGTTCCTCTGCAGTGTTGAAAGAGTGCATAGAGGTGAGCTAGAGTGTGAGAGTGTCAAGCTGACTCTTGCTGACAGTTGTAGAAGGTTGTAGGTTGTTGGGACACGGAGAACATCCGATCAATGTGTGTGTCCGTCGCACTCACAGATTCACAGCATTCCACCTCGATCCATCTGTTAGCAGAAGCACTTAAAGCATGTTTTTGTCTTTTGCTTCACTCTGGGTTTTTTCTGTACATTCTGGTGTGTTGGTATTGACACATACACATTTTAAAATATGAATGTACTTTCATGTATGAATGTCAGATGGATTTTTGGCCTTTTACCCGTAACCTTAATTATTTCTAGGGCAGTGGATAAAAGTGGCTCTGGATGAGGGTCCAGCCTTTAGAAGAGTTCTCATTCAGTACATCCTCTTCTTCCTCAGTTAGTAATGTTCATCTCCTATCCTATGTGGTAAAACAGGCAGCACATTTCCCATCTCAGCCCTCTGACAGATGTAGTCAGTGTTTGTCTAACAAAAGCATTTCAAAATGATGGTATTTCCTTTGTCTTGCTTACACTGAGTATAGTTGTTGTTAGTTTAATCACCCAAAACCTTTTGACCCCGGTGATGTGCTCATGAAATGCCCTGAAGTTTAATGTCACATAAACTCTAAATAACGTGCATGTTGAGACAGTGCAGCAGGCCGAGGCAGGCGCCTGCTTGTTTACAGTGCTATCTCAGCAGTTCCTATTTGTTTGGGGTCATGTGATTGAACGCAGGTCCCTGATAATGGCGCTCTCTTTCCCCCTTCATTCTGCCCCCTCTCACTTTTCCCCCATGCAACTGCAGCTGTTCTTGTTCAGCTTGGTTTATTTTCTGTCCGAAATGTTTGGCCAAATACAGACTTGTACTCGTCTCACAAGCCCAACTTACAATACAGTTGTGTGTTTCCTGTTCAACACTGCAGACAACATGACTGCTTCCAGAGTGAAGCAGGAATCAAATTTTAATAGCGCAATGTTCAAACCAGGCATCAACACCCATCCTGCCCCTGAGGTCAGTTTACTGCTCATTAAACCTTTAACTCAAAATGAGTATTTTTTGTTTTTGATTTAGTTTTTCTGATTTATTAACCAGTCAATAAAATTCAGGAAACTGCTGAAATGCTCAAAAACCAAAATGTTCCACAAAAATTCTGCAGCAAGTAAAATCCCACCACCTAACTACATTTTGCTGGATTAGCCAATCAACTTTTAAGATGAAAAATTCTCATTTTGTGTAACCCCTTCCTCTTTTGTTCTGCTTCCTTCCCCAGGGTCAGTACCGGCCATCAGACCTCTTGTGCCCTGAGACCTTTACCTGGGTACCAATTGAGCGATGCATCTTGCAGTTGGAGAACTCCCGTTATGCTCGTTTCAACCAGGATTCAGATGCAGGTACAACCATGCAAAACCCCACTGCTGGTATCATTATTCATTTTAGACACTGAAAGGAGCTACTGCGGTGAGTGTAGTCTTGGATCTTGCAGTTCTTCATATATGCTCTTTTGGATGAACCCAAGAACCATGTGGTCATATCTGATCCCATTTCACTGTAATGGTGTTTTGAAAACTGTGGGCTTCCTCCAAGGCAGCATTCAGTCGCTGAGCAGGGGCCAGAAGATCTGATCACACGGTCTTCTCTCCCCACGATCTTTCAGCGTGGTCAGAGCAGGGCTAGTGCTGTCGATATGGACGGACCATTAGATGAATAGTGATATCAGAGTAATAAACCGCATGTAGACGGTAGACTGGCAGGCGCCCATTACCAGAGCCTGAGGCCAGGGAGACTGTAAGTGAGTTTGAAAGTTTTGACAGGAGAGTTTTGAATTGTTTTCTGTGTTGGTGCATGGCCAGAGAGATTTATTCATTCTTTGTTTCCATTTATCTTAAATCTCTCTCTCTTATCACCTCGCTTTGTTGATTCTGCATATTTGTGCCCAAGGTGGTTTTAGATGAATTAGCAGTCATGCAACTCCCATTTCTGCCAAACTGAACTTGTTTATATTATATAGCTCAAGCTCTATCGCTGCTCAGCTTCAGGACAAGTAATGCAATCAAATAATGTAGTGAGTCACATTCAGTCACACATAGAATTTACTGCTCTCATTCAGTTTAAAAAAGCAAAGAATAGCCAATCAAATTTGAATATTAGTAATTCATTTGGGATAATAAATTAATAACTATTCCTATTTTATTTTACTGTTAGAAAAATATGGATGCAGAATAAAAAAATAGAGATATGATAGACATAATAGGATGATGTGAGAGGACAGTGATTTGATTGTCCAATGAACAGGAACTGATAGATGGATGCTAAGAGAGGGAGTAATAATGGAAGACACAGAGGGAGAGAGGAGAGCATGATTTTTTTTAATAGAAATTAGTATAGAAAGGGATGGAGGCTGGTGGCTGTATGATGATGCTGACTCTCAGAGAGGTGGGGCAGGAGTGAGGTATGTGTGACTCTTAGGAGACATTTTAAGACTTCCCTGAAGTGAGGTCATACTTTGACTTGACAGAGAGGTGAATGCCATTTTTCACTCAGTCTCCTTTCCTCTGTCCCCTATTCCAGGGTCAGATTGTTTGATGAGCAAAAGTTTGTCGTACCATCCATAAATAATCTGAATCTTGTGGAAAAATAGAATCAGCACTTTGGTTTTTAATTTATTTGGAGTGCTGGTGTAAACATCACACCCAGGTGAAATTAAACCATTTAAAGTTCCATTAGTACTCTGGTCGTTTACAGCATTGCCATTAACAGTTAGCCACTGGTAGCCGGATCTTGTACTTGTCAATCATACTCATGATCCCTGAGCAGGCACAAACGGCTGTGGACAAAGTGGCGGCCTCGGAGTCTGCAATTTTCGCCGCGGCCGGCGTATGTTGGCGTGTCTGTGGCTCTTGTGGTGCTGCCATTCCTGTGTGAGATGTTGATCTTGGACAAATGCGGACATTATTTCAGGCCTGGCTGTCCAAGCGAGTGCTGTGCCATTATATTTCACTGCTCACTGTCTTGATGGTTAGCTCTCAGGTCTGTTGCCAAGAATGTGAGGTTGAACTGTGGCTAAGGACGGCCTCTGCCAGACGAGCGGCGGTGTGGATTTTTCTCCAGAAGTTTGGCCAGTGGTCAGTCAGTCACCAGGTCAGCCTGCCCCATGTCTTCAGCAACATGACATACAGTTTTCAATGTGTGGCTTATTTAATAAAGACATGTTACAATCTTTCTGTAAATCGGGGGAAGTCCTGACTGCTCCTATTTTTCAGTTAGGAAGTTTTTTTTTCTATTTTCATTTATCCCTGGCCACAAAAGAAAAATATGTGACTCTGATGATCAACAGATACTGAGAAGAATTTATCATCATTGATCTTGACCTGAGGCTGTTATCAATAACTTCCACACAAGGTTCATTTTTGTTGCATGAAATCAATTTATTTGAGCCAGAGTTGTACGTGCAGAAACCAACTTGTCAGAATTGTACATGTAACAAACTTAAAAACTGTCTGCAAAATCCAAATCACTTCACACTAATTTCCTTAATTCTAAGAGGTTCGCTCTCGCCTCACCCAGGGGTGGATGAGAACTGGGTTGCTGGACATGTGTTAAAATGGTGACCGGGTTACAGAGCTGTCCTAATGAGGTGTGTAAAGACAGCTAATCTAAAGTTTACACAACTCTGTCCGAAGCAGGCTTACATTGATTACATGCCTGTTGCTGACACATCGAGGGCCCCAGGGCCTTGTTGTGGCCTCCGACTAATGTGCGCTACGTGCGCTCACACACACTTTACGGAACACATATGTAACTTCTCACACACACACTCATAATCAGTTTGAGGGAGACAGAAGTAGGGGCATTGTCCGCATAGCAGGAAACACACACACACACACACACACACTTTACAGTGAACGGCATGTCCACAGTATCGGTGCTTTCAGCACGGCCCAGTCGAGCCTGAGGTGCTGGAAACTGTGCAGCCCTGAGAGCACCATTACCCCCGAGCCCCCCTGCTCTCCCCATTATATTTCTATCTCTTAGTGTGTACACTTACACATTCATATCTTGTCTCACTGTCAGAGCCACTTTGCTCTGCTCTTCACACAGGCTTTCTGCCCCTCAGTCTGTCTTGTTCCTGTTCAGAGTGGCAGGGGAGACGGCTATTGTTGCTCTCATGATATATCCTTTATATTGCAGGGGAACTCTCTTTATGCTTTCTTTAACGCGGAGGTCAACATTCATGTTCAGCTGCAGAGATTCAGGGTCAGCTCAGCGGATGTGTGCCAACACCGGGGCTTAACCCATGTCTGCCAGTCAAAGGGAAGTCTCCTTGCTACATACACTACATTGCAGTTTTGCCCTTTTGCTTTTCAAAAGAGAGCCCCATTTTGAATTTGCAACACTGGGTCATAGTCATCGGTCGTAACCCGCCAGCCTATCCTTGACCAGTGTCCACTGTTAAGTCAGTAAGGAGGGTTCAAGAGAGTGAGAGGAGCGTGGCGAGGTGTCAAGGCCTCTAGCCTCAGCCCTGACCCTCTTACTCCACGTTCGACCCGCAGCCCTCCTCTTCCCCCGACCCTTGAACCCCAACTCCAAGGAGCTGTGACCCCAGAGCAGCGTGTCACTGAACGTCCGGTGGGCCTGACAGCAACAGGGTCTGGAGCTGCTCAGCATGAGGAGGGTGTCATGGACGGAGGACAGAATGACTGGAGAAGAAAGGGAGAGTTGTTTATGTGAGGAACGGATGTTTGGACTATCTTGAGTGAGGGAAGGAGAGCGAGAGAGGGGGTCTCCGCTTGGATTAACAAGGATTAATAGTCTGTCCTAAAGCGACACGCTGCTGGTTTGTAAAACGTTCACCACTTAATAGCTCAACATGGGCAGAGTGTCACACAGTGTGACTTTGCACAACTGCTGTCTAAGTGGACTGTCACGTTGATAGAAAACATGAGGAAGCATGTGGTGCTTAGAAAGACAATACTGCCGGAAGCTTGAATTATTAAGGATCCAGCATTTAGATATTTTCACTTTCATCCCTTCAGGACACATTAATTCTTCATGCAGTAAAATTGTGGGCATGTGGACGTTGCATAACCTGTTTACATCTTCTATAATCCATTTCTTCCCCACATGGTGGGACTTAACATACTGCTGATTTTCTTCATTTAAAAGTTTGTATCAAGCATTCTTTAATTATGTGACTCAGCAGTTTTTGGAGAGGACAGGGGAAACAGTGGTTAGGGCATTACTGTGCTGGGAGGCTGATAAATAATACATGAGTTTGCTGTGCAGTTGAAAAATCTTTATGAAAATATGAAAATATCTGATGGTGATGGGGGTGTTCGTTGAAAAGCCTGTGGGCTTGATGCTTTTACTCAGCTCCTCTTTTTTTTCTGGCCTTCTTACTTGGTTATGTGTTACATCTGGTAACATCTGGCATAAGATAAGATTGTGTTAGTTTGCAGATTCTTTCTCCTTAATCGTGTTTTCGCAGTTGATTTGATGATCAGCTGGGATTTGGCAGAGAGCTGTTGAATGTTTCAGCAAATAGAACACGAGTTCTGCTAGTTCTTAGCTCCGAGCCACATGAGTTTCGTAACAGGGAACAATAGTGGTGAATAATAGAACCTGAGCTCTATTAATATCAAATCGAACTCGCTCCTGTTCGACGTATGTGCCGACATGGGCCTTTCAAGCTATAGTCCACCGCACTGCAGAGCCTGGACTGAAGTTTATTTTCATCTGCTTCCTCTCAGTGAGGCCAGACCTGCATTGCTCCAGACAGGACAGTCTGAACGGATAATCCTGTGTGTAGTTTGTGTAGGAGGTGTGTGTTTTTGATGGAACAATATGCATTTAATATTTCAGGCATTTGGAAATGGGTCTAAAGAAGAACACTTTGAAGACATGGAATAAGAGCTGAGTCGAGAGATGAAAGTAATTTAACATTTAGAGTGACAGCAGAGCTGGGATGTTATTCTCTAGAGAGACACAAGATCCTGAAGTTCCAGTGAGCGACAGCGAATTAAGTACCCCTCTGCTGACAGTGAATTTTGATACCTATTAGTTGTGTATCTGGGTTAGTTTGGCTCCGCTGATGCTCCCCACTGTGCTCCCCCTTGCGTGTCCTCTTGGCAGCAGTGGTGGGCAGCTTGGCTTCGCCTCTCTCTCCTGGAGGCAGCGGTTTCAGTGTGTGGGTCGTCATTTTTCACCCTTTTTTTTCCATTGGACTCTCCAGAGGACCATTCTTAGCTCCTAAACACGCACACTTTTGAGATTAGCTGTGTTTTCACTGGTCTGAGGGGAGCTGGCAGTGCATGACACGAGGCCTAATGAGACGCTGAGTTTTGAGAGCCAGCGAGGAGCAAGGCCCCCATAAACAAGGCCAGCGAACTTGCGGGCTCATGCACCGCTGTTAGCCCAGATTTAGAGGTGTCTTGGAATAAGTGCTGTGAGGGGAAAAAATGGTTTCTGCTCCTCAGACAGCTTCTCGGAACAATGGCGTGTCCCTGCCAAGTCATTCAGAGGTGAAGTCAAATGAGTGAGGGAAAATCAGGACAATGTTTATTGTGCTATATGTATCCACTCTACTCTTTACTATGTTCTCATGTGTGCCTGCCTGTTTCCAGGAGACGCTCGGGCGCTGAAGGACGTTGGCAGAACCATGGTGCTATACAGACGGGCCGCCATGCCTTACGCCGCCTACTCCCGTAAACGTAAAGGCTCCAGCGACGAGACAGAGGTGCAGCAGTACGCCAGCCTGGTCGGCCAAGACTGTGCTGAAAGGATCCTGCTCTACCGTGCTTAAACACACAGCGGGTCACCTCTGCACCTTTTTAATGCAGGCGAATACACACTTCCAAGCAATGTTTGTCTGTCTCACTGTGTGTCTCCTCACGGGCCGTGAAAGTGCTTTCTGCCGCCCCTGTAGTTCACCATGCTTTGCTCTCCACAGGCTCGGACCATGCAGTAACCATCTACTGTATGCATTTAGCCACTCACTCATTGGCCTCATATGTGAGTAAAGTCTCATTTACATTTATTTTGTGGGTGTATTTTTAGTCGATGATTCCTGCAACATTCATTCTCTGTTAAGCTCTTCTTCATCCTCTCTTTGATTTTTACATCATGCAGGGACCCAGACTCTTGTGTTTATATTTTAATATTATGTTTCCTTCACTTTGATTATTTTTGCACCATCCTCTACCTGTTGCAAAGGAACATGCAGAGCTCACCTCTGCAGACGTGGGTTCAGCATTGCCACATTGAATGTTCAGTGATTTTGAAGGTGGCTGCCAGTGGCAAGCTGATGCTAACTACACCAAGAAGTAAAGCTTTCAACAGAGGGTTTATGTAAAGTAAAGATGTCACAACTGTCAATTTTGTCTGTTGTATTGATAGCTTTCTTGGCTTTTCATTTCAAATTGACACTGTTACTTTTGATTAAAACCAAATAAAAGGATTGCATATTCCTTGCTTTGACTATGTGACTTTCCTTTCATTTCAGTTCAACTTTATTTGCTCAGCACCAATATTGTAAGGCAGAGGCCTCACAGAGAAAACCAAACAGTTCCTACAGGGAGGGAGCGTTGGTGACGCGAAGACAAGAAGACACTGTAAGCAGAGCCAGTTTGTGTCTGAAATCACCCACTCACTCACTATTCCCCTTTTATATACTACATAGCTTTGCAATGTTGGCCTGTTGAAAATCCCTATTTATTAAATATTTAAAGGGGAAAACACATCACAATAATCATCTTCAAAAATTCACCTGTTTCCCAAACACAATGCATGATGGTTATATATTGCTTGGTTATTGACCTCTCAGGTTTTGCACTACTTGTCACAATGCACGGTGGGAAATAATGACTGCACCTAACATTCAAACGCCACTTCAAAAAACTGTAATGCACTATTTGGTGATTACTGAACATCAATGGGTTGTGGGGAGAGAAATGATGTTAAGGGAGAAGGGAGGGATAGAGATAACTGTAATGGTCTAATGGTGTTATTAATGATAATAGTTTTAGTAATAATTGGAACTGCTGGAGAGGCGCGTTTATTTTTTTACCCACAGTAGTGAGCCCACATCTCCAGCAGCACTCGAACACTTAGAGATAAGTGCTTTGGGGTGCACTCGATGAGCTGAGCCAGGCAACAGGTGAGATATACAATCTGGTGAAACGCAAATGCGAATGGCCTCTGGCCTGAAACAGAGTGTCAACAGCAGCACAGCTCTCAGCCAGGGAATGACTCAGTCAGGGCCAAGTCCCGGTGCCTGAAGTGAGACGTGCATGCTTTTAACTGCATACTGTTACCGCTCAGTCTGCAGTGATCGTGGCAGCAGCTCAGGATCCTTATGCACATTTTAAGTGGTGTCTTTGGGGGGTCTCTGGCTTAGCAGAGATTTAACAGACTTTGCATCTAAGCTTATAAAAAAGTCTGTATATAATGATGGCTGACGTGACAGCTACTGAACAAATGAAGTCAAAGCACCTCCATTGCTGATGGTGATTGATCTGAATAGGTACATGTAGGTTTCCATACGTACACATGTTGGCCTGCACACATAAATGTATTGATTAGGTATTTAGCTGAAGTTGCATCCTGCTCCTCAGCTTCTCTCTTCTCCTGGTTGCTGGAGAATTGCAGTGGGTGGTTGGAGTAGAGTTACACACCAACCCCACGCTGGTAAGAGTCAGCTTGACCCTAGATTTAACTTCTACCTGCCAGCCTACCTGTCTGCACACAGTGCTGCTCTCAGCGGCCTCTCCACTTTAAGCCCCGCCTTGGTTTAAGAGCAGCCTGTCTCCTCAGGAATTAGGATGGAGTGACAGGCTAATTCTCCCAGAAGGGAACACTGACGCTGGCTAGCGGCCATGTTGGACTTACTGTTTCTCTCCCACATTAGGCATGCTTCCCCTCTGACTGAATACACACACTCACTGATGGACACACACACACACACCTGGCACTGTCACAAGCAGTTAGTCTTGGTGGACCAACACACGCGGTGCCAGTGCTGTGGTGGACCTCTTTATGTCAGAGTAGAAAATGCCCTGGACCGTTTGGCTTTTTTTTTTTATTTTTATTTTTTATAACGAGTCCATAATACAGCAAAAGTCTTCATGAAAGGGTTTGGACATTACTCTGATATATAAATGTGTCCCTGCTCATATATCTTTTTAAACCTGAGCCCTTTACCGACCACACACTGCTGTTGAAATGCCGCTCAGCCAAAGGTCGGCGCTCAGAGAATAGAAGGCGGGTGAGAAGGCTCCGTCTTCACGTCAGCTCTGAGATGGTTAAATACTCACTCTGGTCTATTTTAGACTGTGTTGGTGCCAAGTGGGTGTGGTCGGTGACATCGGAAAATAAAGAGATTTCCAAAAAGCTGAGAAAGGAGATTCTGACCCTGTAGTAAGCATGGGCAGGTCAGTGAATAGGCCTGACTGGCTCTGGACCAGGGGCCCCTGGACCTGAGCCACCAGAGAGTGTGTGAGCTGACTGTTGATATGTGTTGTTTATAAGTCATACAGCTCAGTGATAATACACTACATAACTAAAAAACAAAATAATACTAAATAATAATTTACTAGAAGTTAAAGTGCCATTTGGTTTTCCAACTCTACCCGTTTCACTTCTCCACAGACGTGCTGTGGCCAGGTGAAAATGCCCAGAGAGGGAGGAGGACGTGTTAGCCTTGAAATACTATGAGGGGGAAAAGTGAGTCTGAAAATTAGAAGAAGAAGACGAAAAAAATAAGACGCCATGACTGAGCTTGTTTTTTCCTAATGTCCAATCCAAACTTGTGTGGAAGCATGTCAGAGAAATGTGGAATAATATCCCTCAGCTGTTTATGTAAACGTCTCAGTGAGGGCTTGTGGGTACAAATGTGTTTAGTTTTGAAGATTTGTATCTCCTTTATATAGTCATTCGTTTTCCCTTATAGTAGGAGCAGGGACGCTGCCCTGACGGGGGGGAAGGCGGTGAAGTGAGTTCGTCATCTGCCAGCATCCCCTGATCCCATCTAGTGTGAGTCGTGTAGCATCTGAGGCTTTAACATGACGGCAGCTTCCTGTTTGTAAATATGAAAGCAT
The DNA here is from genome assembly GCA_016785235.1 of Pseudorhombus dupliciocellatus. Lineage (NCBI taxonomy): Eukaryota > Metazoa > Chordata > Actinopteri > Pleuronectiformes > Paralichthyidae > Pseudorhombus > Pseudorhombus dupliciocellatus. Next base: position 487,074 of record JAFBJW010000127.1, on the reverse strand, counting down.
CTGTAGCCAGCGAGCTGTTTGATCCGTGTCTCATTTCACCTCCGCTAATCTTTGTACGGTACACGCAAGCTTTGTTTCATTGAACCCGGGGGCAGAATGTAAACACTGCCACTGCCCACAGTGTGTGTGTGTGTGTGTGTGTTTACTCTTGATGGGCCCTTTTGTGTGTGGCCTTGTTTGGATTGGCTCCCCCATAAGGACAGTGTTAATTTATAAGTATTTTTGTTGTATTATTCTGTCATGTCGCTCTGTCCACCATGCATCCCTCTGTGTGTGTGTTGTTTGTGTCACTGTAAGATGGACGTGTGTTATTGGTGCGTGTTTGTACTGGCACCCACACCAGGCCCCTGGACCAGCGGAAGCTCCCAGGCCAGAGGAAGTGCCGGCCTCCTTTGTTAACAAGCCCCCCCCGGATTAGATGTATCGTACCCTAAATGCAGGCCCTTTCTCCTGGGGATTATCTAAGGGACGGTGGTGGCCGGGGGGGGCACCCACTCCCACTCCCACTGGGGCCCTGTCACCCAAATTCAACACAATGTTACCAGGCCGCTCCCTGGCCCCCTTGCTAGGATACAGGCCATGAGGGGAGGCATTGTGCCCCCAGAGACAAAGCTAAAGTGATTAGCCTAAGTTATTAAGGGACCGTTGAAAATGCATTTTGACATGGGGCTCCAAGTTGATCCAAGGCGCTGTTGGACACAGTGAAAATATTCACAAGCATCAGGATGTTGTGTACATATGTTAGGGCGTTCTGGTTCTGGACTGAGGCCGGAGTTAAAGAGAAAAGCTACGCACACTCAGTTGATTTGTGTAAAGCTGTCCGGGCACACGTTCTAGGGATATACAGAAGAGTTTAAAGAGAGCAGAAACTTAAATGAACTCTTCTAGTGATGTCGTAGTGAGTGAGTGAACAAACATGTTCTGTGCAACAGCAGAGAACTGGTTTAACTGTTTCCTGTGCAAGTTAAAGAGTCATTTACATTATTTTCCATAGAGAAAACAGAAGTACATTCAAGAGGGTTCAGTAGGTTCAGTACTTGTACTGAGTATTTGTATTGTACGCTACTCATAATTCTGGAGGAAATATTGCCGCATAGGCCGCAGGGTCTCAAAGAGCTGCTGTGTCGGCGTGAAGACAACGTCTGCAGAGGGTTGAATGTTTTCATCACGTTAAAGAGCATCTATGTCTCTCTCTCTCTCTCTCTCTCTCTCTCTGCACGTCTTCACCACATTGCCGTCCCTCCTCCTGTTTACCCTCCCTCCTGCTCCTCCATTATCTTCTCTCCTCTGGCACAGGCCCGTGTGCCTCTTTCAGTCTCAGGCAGTCATACATTTTCCCACTGGCATCAGAATACTAATGTGTCAGTGCGAATGGAGTGAAGCTGTTGGGCGGTGGTGGGAGTGGGCCCACCTCTCAATATGTGCGCTGTCTCTTCTGGAGAGTCTAAATCTTCTCTTTTGTTTTGTTTTTTTTTTCCCCCCTCTTGCTCTCTCCCTGCTGTTCTCTCAGCCTCAGCCTCACTGAGCTCCACGAGAGAAACTTTTCACTTGCTGTCCCCCGTAGTTTCTAATATATGTACAAAATGTGGTTTGAGGATGTTCAAAACAGATCGAGGTGTAGGTCACAACCAAGGCCCCTCCTAAACCTCCGTCCCTCCCTGTCCTGTCCCATGAAAGCCGAGGCAGCCAGTGTTTGCAGAGCTCTGTATAAATCTTGGCCTGTTGAATGCTGCTGCTGCTGCTGTTGCAGAGGGGGAGTGCTTGGCATTGTCATGGCAACCTGCTGAGTTTGGGGGGAGCCGATCGTGGAGGAGAGCAGAGAAATGTCTTTATATTTAATCTGATAAAAACATTTGATATTTAGGGCCTGAGCAGGCTGAGGAGCTCTGGGGGGAATGAGGGACGGCGTGGCAGCAAAACTGAATCACATCATTGACGGCTTGTCGTTTTCTTCTGCAGTTGTCCCTCAAATGTAACCGATAAAAAGTCTCTCTCCAGTTCATGTCTGGAGAAGATATTTGGCCTCATGCAAGAGGTATTTGTAGAAGCAGTTTTGTTCTTAACAAAGGAGAACTAGCCACATTCATCGATTTACTTGTATCTGAAACTAGTCATGTCAAGTTTTTCACTGATCATATTTATAAGTGAAATATATGCAGATGGAATTTTTGTGGTTATGCGCATCACAGACAAACTTCTCAGACATTGGAGCAACTTTGCACCAAATCACAATACCAACCAACGTGAGATTCAAATTCTCAAAGTGGCTACAGTTGTCTTTGGCCCCACATCATGAGAAATAAATCTATGGATTTATGTACTCACAGCATGCCTGACACATGCACATAATATTTTCATGCACTGTATTGATGTAAGCAGGGTACAGACTTATCAAAACATATGAATCTCCTGCAGATTGTTTTGCTGGACAGTATATTCTACCCCCAAAGTGTTTTACAGCTGTACAGCATCACCTCCGCCCTTTTCTCCCCCAGCTCGAAAAAATCCTCCACACATGAGAAGCCATTCCTGATTAGCCACACATTTGAGAAATGTCAGAAATGCTTCATGCGCCTTGTCTGAGCTCAACTGGTGCAGTCAGATGTCCGAGCAGGACTGATAAAGGGTTCGGAGAGGAGGTGCCCGCATGCCGTGGGGCCGCTGTTTGCTTTTGGTGGATGAAACCTCCACCAGCTTCTCCCCTTCAGATGCATGTGTAGAATGTGCAACTGATGTCTTTCCTCCTTTCTCTGAGAAATCAGATCGCGGGAGTGAAATCAGTCCGTCATTAAGGGAGCGGGACCGTTTGAGCTCCGGTTGCGTGAGGGCACATGAGATCGCTGAGGGAACCATTTGCAGAAACACTTAACTGAACAAATATTTTGGTTTCAGGCAAAGAAAATGGGCACAGGGCCTTCAAATTGCCTGAGTTTGGACGACGGTGGGAGAGGGTGTTAGAGCCGCCCTGTGTGGATGGATGAAGGGGGAGTGGAGCAAAATGAATTTCTCTGAAGTCTGGAAAGGACTTCAGTTGGGGAAAAAGGTGCAGCAGCTTTTTTCATGGACGGCATATTCCAGTTTATGACTCTCTTTATGATGTTATTTAGTATAAGTGGTGGTGTACTCATAGCAGCTGCAGTTAAGACGTAAATACGCTGCAAAAAAAAGTACTGTAACCCCATGGTGAGAAGATTTCATTATTATTCTGCTGTAAAGCAGTGCTGTAAATGAGATTAAAAACAAGTTTGAGAGTGATGTGAAGTGATGTGAGTTCAGGTAACAGCCAGCACATCAACACAAACCACAATTGTATTAAATAGTTTGGTTGGTGCGGTTCGCTTGGACAGTGAATGCAGAGAGAGAGAATTCGTGTCTGGGTTTTGACTCTTGCGGTCGCTACATGGCGCCCGTAAATCGAACCAAATAAGGACCGTGGCCAGAAATCATGCTTGCTCCCAAAAGCTGGAGCCCCCGAGCCATACGGAGATAGAGGGAGAGATTCACTGATCCCAGAAATCCCTTGTGGCATGCAGCCTGGCCCCGATCTCATCCAGCCACTGTGGACGCTGGAGCCGGGCCCATCGGTGGCTCGCAGAAACAATCAGTCTCACAGAACACAAACGGTTCCACACAACCTGGGTGTTGGACATGCGTGAGCGTACAGGCTTACAGTCCTTGCTGCAGGTTTTATTGCTGATGCTGCAGATGCATGATGGGGAATCCACCCCGAGTCAAAACAAAGCCACGCAGAACAGACAGATTTCACTTTTTCTCACCAGGCGTTCGTGACTCCGGGTCACTGCGAAAACAAAGCCTGTATATGAACCGACGTGTCTCTCAGCGGTGATTCAACAGACGCTTGCTCGGGTCAGCACATGAGGCCGCAGCGAAGAAAGTCGCTGGCAGAGGGGATTTCTCAGAAAATCTCCCCTCCACTAGTTAGCAAGCCGCACAAGCCTGCTCCGGCCAGAGGACTTTGCTGAATGTGCAAGAAAAAAAATCGGGGGGTAGCAGATGAGGGGGAAAAAAGAGGGAGAGAACAGTGAGCTGCAGTCCAAATTAAATGCAGATTGTGTATATATGGTTTTTTTATGTCACAAATGAAAAAAAAGGGGGAAAAATGAAAAATGGAGAGAAATAAACATCATCGGCCTGGCTGGGCCTCTTGTTTCATTTGGCGAATTGCGCCTCAGCACCATTACAGTCATTACCCAGGAATCCAGAGTTGGGGAAAAGAAAACCAGACCTTTCCTTCCTCTTTTTCCTCCACTCCTTCACTCGGCCTCTCTTTCCTTCTACATCTTATACTCGTCTCTGCTCTTTTTGCTGTTTCTCGTGCTCTAACTTCCTTGTCTCTTCATTCTGTGGAGGTTCTGTGGAGTTTGTTCCCTGCGTCGTGTTTTCCCCGAGGCTCATTTCAACGCGGCTCTACTTTGCTTAAAAACCTGACACGCTACAGAGAGGAGCTTTTTCTGCCCGTTTTGGGGGGTTTGGAATGAATTCTCCAAAAGATTTTTGAAAAATCACCACATAATTTTGGGTCAGTGTTTACGAGGCTCTCCGGCAGCCAATACTGTAACACGAAGAACAATATAACAAAAACTTGATCTGCGGTGCTGCGAGAAAGGAAGCGTCTTGGGCTCTGGTCACATTATTAGTGTTATTCTTCGTGATATGGCTTCCTCTCTGGTGGCATTGAGCAGCCTCAGAGAGAACCCAAGTCGGTCTGTGGCCTCGGGGTTTTACTGCTCAGTAAACAGAGCAGGGAAGAAGATGGTCTACACCACACATGTAGAGAACCAGAGAAACTTCAGTGCTGGAATCAAAAACGTCTGTGCAGGAAAGCTCTCCAAAGCTGTGGTGCCAGCTTTACCACACAGGATACAGCAGCTTAAAGTCAGGAGGACGGAGACGGAGCCATCAGGTTTAAGGCTGCATGGGTGGGGTGGGGGGTTTTGGGGGGTGGAGGGAAGCCAAGGAGTGAAATGAAGCTGGTAAATTGATTTTTTTTGGGTCCCTGGACTCACAACAACTAAAACCGAGGCATAATTCAAGTGCAATTTGTGTTTGATGCACTTCTTTACCTACAAAAACAGAAAATGGTCGTTCCGTTGGTGTGACCAGCTCGGGCAGACGAGATGGAGTGAGATACCCAGGGACAAAGACAGGAGGAGACACAGTCATGCATGGCCTGTATTATCCCTGGTCACCACAGTGGAACCATGTTGCCGTGGAAATAGCAAACTAGACACTGAAACTCATGAGAGACATATTTATTATGCTTTTAAGATAACGCCCCGTGTGACTCGAACACAGAACATTTTTCTTGTCTTTTTTTTTTCCACTGAATAAACCTGTGTGTGTGTGAGAGAGAGAGATTATCTCGTCTCCTGACAGATTGACTCCTCTCTCCCTCCCATGCAGTTCCTCTTCATTCTCCTCCTGTCCTGTAGAGCAGCCGGCTTCAGACACGTTAAGCGGTGCGGCTGAGGTGAGTTTCCAACATTCAGTTGTTGCCTCCGTTGTCCCCCAACGTAGCAACAGTCGCAGCGTAACACTTAACAAGCAACGACACTCAGCACATAATGCCCTCCCCATAACAACAAAACAAAGACACAGGAAGAGAAAATACATCGCATGAAATGCAGTGACCTCTAACACAATATGTCCTTTGCTTACTAATGCACTGCAGTCAGATTCAAACATACTTTGCGTTTGTGCTGATGCAGGATTTTGGAGCCATGTCGTGATCTGATGGTTCTACGAGCTGTTGAGGAACTGGATCTTAGCTCTGATGGCCTTTGTCTCTTCACCGAGAGGAGAGTTATTGAGAGGGGGCTGGCAGGGTGCGCAGAGTCCTGTGGTATTTTTAGACCTCTGAGCTGACTGTGAGGTTCATATATGCCAGAGAAGGGGATGAGCTTTGCAAGTGATGAATTCCATCCGGCAGATGTGTGTCTGGAGACAGGACCGGCCTCTGTTGGCCACCCTCTGCCCCCGGGGGTCGGGTACCTGGATCGTGTGCGGGGGAGAACATTTTGACTCCTTTCTATCCTTTTGGTAAGCATGAAACCAGCACAGGATGAAGTACTTGAACATTTTACTTAAACAAGTTAAACAAGTTGTTACCTGTCAACTCAGATCAGTGGATGAATTCTCCTCTCATCACCGATCACTTTGAAAAATATATCAGAGTAATAGAAAGATTTACTGCTTTGTCAAATGATTGTAGGATATAAAATACAGATATTTGTAGGTATATGTTGTGTTGCAAAATGTGAAGTATTAATATATCTAACCAAAGTACAAATAAATACAATTACATTCAGGTAAAGTAATGAAGTATACATACTTAGTTCATCCCACTGTATTAAACAGGGTATGAAATACCAGCCATTATTTGGTTCTAAAAAAAAAAAAAAAAAAAACCCTGGACATGATTTTTCCTCGAAGTGGAAACTTTAATAATGCAGCCTGACCAGACCACAACATAAACAAGAACGCAGTTGATTTCCAATGTTCCACAGCGAAACAGTAGATGCACCTTGGAACTCTGAGCTGCGACTGGCACGAGTCCTTTAGTGTAGCAGGAAGTGTTTCTACTTCAGTCCACTAGAACCAGAACAACAGTACTAGACATCCTATGGACGTGTAAGCATGTTCACGTGGACTACAGACGTGTGAGGAAAGCAGACAGCGTGTGCTGGCAGAGGGCACCTCCTCGGTATGAGCCTCCATCCCTCCCCCGAGCCATTACTGAAAATAAGATCCCTTTTTCAGCCAACTCCTTAATACGAAGTGAAAAGTTTAAAAACAAATCGGGGCCTGATACTCGGTAGCCTAATCGCTCCCAGATACCTAATATCCTGTGATGTAGGACACGAGGCTGCGCTCCCTCCGCTCCTGCCAAGACCATCTGTGTGCTTGTGCCAGGAGGAGGGTGGCATCAGTGTCAAGCTTTTCACACTGCCCACCATCCCGTGTTGGGCAGATTTAGCATGGTGCATTCTTCCCTTTTAGTGTCTGGAGGACGAGAGGAAGAGACTGAAAGAGACACTATTCATGACTGGACAAGGTGGAGTCACTGGGCACCGTGCCCGCACCCCCATCTGCCCCTTCCTTCCCCCACTGCTGGACCGACAAGGGGCAAGAGTGTGAGGCGGATGCTTTTGTCCATCCTATTAATGAGTGGCAGGCCAGACTGAATGATTTTTAATGTGTGTGGGTTTTTCTGGGGGGGGTGAGGGGATGGGACGTGGCTGGGGTGGGCGTGAGCGCCGTGGTGCGGGCTGACGGGTGTTGTCAGAGGGGCTGACAGACAGGCGGCCTGTGGGAACGGGTGACAGAGGCCATCCGGGGCCTTCATGGACGAACATGGGGGCCTTTTATGTGTTTATCAAACTGCTGACCCCCCGTCACCCTGTGCACAGGAAATGTTCTGGCACATGAATGGAGAGATCATGTCAATGAGGAGGATGGGGGGGGGGGCATGGGACAAGAGTCCGGGTTGAGTCATGTGGAGAGGGGAAGATGAGACAAGGGGTGGGGGCGTGAACTTGAAGGGTTGAGATTCAGAGACGAGGATAAAGATGCTGCTGTCAGGGTCTTAGATATCCATTTATGTTCAGCCATCTTGCCACCTGCACTCCCTACACACTGTCATGGCAAATGTATGCCTTAATGCTAAAACTGATCCACCTATTTTCAAATGATGCAATCATTTGCGACACCACCCACATTGTCTTGGAGGAACGTCATGTTTCCGTGACTATAAAACAGTGCATCCACTGGAGGGCAGTGCAGAGTCAAGCGGGTCTAACAATAACAAACTAGGCAACGATGGAGCAGGTCCATAGCTAATGTCATTTTACCAACTCACAACGTTTTGTCCTCAACCGGTTCCGTCACAGTCAAAAGACTACGAACAGTCAGTTTTACTCATCACATTGAGCACACACCTCTTCTTACCTATTTCCTCGATTTCTTGTTCAGTTGGTTTTCAGGCAGCACAGATGTGAATGTGTCAGTTTTCCTCCTCTACGGTTCCACATACCATTTTTTCAACCGTTGGCTACCTGACATAAAAAATGTGCCTGAGATCATCAAGTCACCTCAGTGCCGCAGCCTGGAACCGAGCTGCACTTCAATGGCGTGAGTCAGTGTTGATCCAGTTAAAAAAGCTGTTTGCTGTTTCTCTCCCCAGCAGCTAGAAGAGACAGTGTTGGTAAACAGATCATGTAGCATTGCAGCAGTGATACAAACCGTTGCAGATCAGTGTGGCGATAGGAAAGATGGCAGCGAGAGGGAGAGAGATGGGGGAGTTTGTCAAGCACATTTTGAGGAGTTGCAGAGAGGTCTGCGGTGCTCACCGCTTGATTTGTGAGAATTGATGATGTACACGCACTTTATCAAGTGCTTGTCAGATTAACACATCTGTAAATTCATCAGGAGAAGATCCTAATCTGAATCGGCCTTTATGGTTCATCCCTTCATATATCTATTTTCTATATTTACATAAAGCTCTCCCTTTTATCAGCCCTCCGCTGGGGAGTAACACGAAACATATCTCACCCTGAGACAGTTATGTGTGAGAACAGCGTCAGAAGTTGCTGTGGAGCTCACCATCAATCTTCTTCCCGAAACATATGGGGCTGTACACATTTATATGAAGCCGACCTGTGACCTCTGTAACTGGGTTTAAGGGCAGTGAAAGTGAGCCGCCGCGGTACTTGTTGTCTGTGCTGGTCTGGATTTAAGGCCAGGGCCCCTGTACTCTGCGTCTGGGTGTCTGGGTTTGGGCGTCCTCCTCTATCCAGGACGGCTTATTTATGGCCTGAGCCGAGCCCGGTCCAGCAGCCAGAGACAGAGCGGAGAGGAGGGATCGAGAGCTGCATTACCCTGGTGCATTCCTACGCACACAAGACCTGACTGACACACATTCACACACACAGAGATAAGGAGATGGAAATATCTCCCATGATCTCATATCAGAGACCGTGAGTGCTAGGCTTCATCCTCTCTGCTAATATCCCCAATGCCGCTTTAATTCTTGCTAAATCGTGTTTCATGTAATATTTACTCTAGTTAGATTGCAAGCAGGTTTAGCTGAACCTGTCCCACATCATGTGGTTGGAGTGAAAGTTTGTTAGTGTTTTCTTCCACTGGAACTTTGCGATGTTCAGACGGAGCGCTGGAGTCTTCTGCCTGGGAGCAGAGAGAGCGTGCATGCTGACGAAACCCAGATTTTGTCAGTTGGTCTGGGGTTCTAAAGCTCGTATGTCAAAGTCCTGCTTCTTCTCGCGGCTTTGTAGCACAGAGGCCTCTCTGTAGTCAGTTTGGATTAGAGAGGATACAGTTCAAAAAGCACTGTTCTTATGCAGTCTTTGTCTCTCCCCTCCCTGCTGTCTTTTCACCTTTTCCCCTCATATGTAACAGCCCGGCTCCATCGTACATCACTGCTCAGTCATCTCTTGTGTCAGTGAACTCCTAAATGCCAAAGGGGTTGTATATGGCGACCACAGAAGTGAAGGAGTACGTCATTGCTTTTTGTGTGAGGATTCAAAACACCTCAGCTACAAAGCGGTGGCTACTGCTCCTGCTTTCCTCCGTGGCGGACATGTGAAAGAGGGATGGGATGGGTAGGAGAGAGCTTCGCTGCTTCACCTCTTTTTTTTTTTTTCCCAAACTTGCTCTTCCTTTTTTGCGGTTAAATGCCGCGGAAAATTGGACGGCCTGGCAAAGCAGAGGTGGATGTTTTCCCCGAAGCAGAGTGCGGATGGAGCACATTCCAGAGGAAAGCTGTGTAAATCCCTCCATTGATTTGGTGCGAAACCCTCCTGACCTCTGGAATACATTAGCAGATTAGCCATGGAGGCCATGTGCACACAGCTCTTTTAGCTCAGCTGCCGGCCTATTCAGACGCCACACCAGCAGTGGTCTGCCCGTGGCCCCCCAAACACAGAGCCCGGATATCAGGGGCAGATGGGCCCACCCCGACTCTTTCACTTTCAAAACCCAGTTCTAACTCTGGTTGCCCGCACTTGTTGTTTGCTTCACTTCTTGAAGCAGGGCAGCGCAATTTTTAAAAAACACCAAATGTTTTCTGTTTTTTTCCTCTTGCTCTTCCAAATACTAAGATTCACTTCCCTCAAGTAAGATCCTATTTTGTTATTGATTTGTAAAATGTTTTCCTGGTTCGGGTGTGAAAGCCATCTACAATCACTTCAATCAAACTTTAACTTCCCCCCTTTTCAGCCTCAGCAGGATTTATCCACACACAGCTTTAGGAGAAGATGAAATTCCCAGAGCTGCCTGCACCTCTGGACAGTCTTGTGGACACATACACAGCGCAAAAGGTGCATGCTTGCGGGTTGTCTTTGCTCACGTTGTTTGCGTGAGTAAAGACTAATGATCCTGTCACCACACTTGTGAAATAATGAAACGTCCCTTTGCTTCCACACACAGCAAAAATAATAAATCTTTAGGCCCGTGACCCCCATTAGCTCCAGGGAATCCATCATGGTTAAAGCCAGGTCACCTCAACTTTGTGTGATTGATTTAGTAAATCCAGACCATATGATTTATAATTGTGTGTGTGTGTGTGTGTGTGTGTGTGTTTGGACTGGCAGGTAATTTGGGGCTTTTCTTTAATAGAGCCTTTAGGGAATGCGATTAACTCGCCCATCCTGCAACAGGAACACCAGTGATTCTGTGTCTCAAGGTGAGACCTATGGATCATTTTGAATTAGCATAGATTGACAGGAAAGCTAAACCTCTATCTAAGCCTATACATGTAAATAGTAAGTATTATCATCATGTTTAGTGGATGAGTAGTTTTTTGGTTCTACTGATACCAGACCTGAAGAGCGAGTCTGGGCGCCAGCTTGTTGCAGCGCAGCCTTCAGACATGTGCTTTTCATAACATTGTAAGCTCATATAAAAGCTAACAGAGTGTTAATGGATTGAGCGAGCGGCCATTGACCTGATATTGTGCGTGTGGTTGTTTGGATGCGTGCGTCTTGTTTGGGGTGAAGGGTGCTGCTCTGGGTCAGAGGAACAGGCATCATGGTCACGGGCTGCAAGACCAAGCGGGACCCCAGCACCTCCCTCGGAGGGGACACATGGCCCTGAGACGCCCCCGACAGACCTCTGCACCACAGGCAGACAGCTCACCCACCAGCCGAGCAGCCTGACGTGCAGATGGTGGCTGCTCGCTCGCTGCGCGCCTTCTCGCGTGAGGCAGAAGAGATGAAATCGGCTCATCTGTCATCAGTGTGCTCTGTGTTTGTACTCACTGATGACTGAGGGATCCACGCACCTCTGGAAAGAAAGCTCTGACTCATCCTACTATTCATTCTATTCTACTACTCCGGATCCTGCTTCATTTTACTCTGCTCAGGTTGACTGTATTTTCTAGTTGAGACCAGTCCCTACTCCACTCTTCAGCTCTCAGTCTGACCTGATTCAACTTCTCTCCTCTAAATCATTTACTCATAATCTTCTGTCCTCTACCTGACTGTTCTGTACAGTATTTCACATTCTTACTTATTCCTACTGAAAAGGCTCCTGACTTGCTTCGCTCATGACTTTTCCACATGTTCCTCTGCAGCCCTGTTTACAACTCCAATATAATGCTCACCTGGCTGAGTGGGCGCTGCATGGACGGAGGCTTGATGGATGGGTGGAAGGAAGGATGAATGGATGGACAGATGGATGGAGCTGGAAACTGAGAAAATCCTGTGTTACAACAGCAAGGTATTGAGCAAATAAATATTAAATATATAACATCAAACTCTTAAAATATACATATATACATATATAGCTACAGATCTCCTTTTTGCCACATTTATTATAACAAGTGATGAAAATCTGACTGAGCTCAATAAGTAAATACCGATATAATTTAATCAGTTTGAATAACAGTAGTCTTGAATAACAAGACAAGGCCACTCCCCTGTGTTCTATGTGCATTTGAATGAGGTTAGAAGTTATAGAAGTTGCCCTGTGCTTCGTGCCATGTGTGAGTGAATTCCTTCTTCTCCTTCTTCTTTCTCCCTGAAAGAGTTTCCCGCCCCGTGGCTCTCTGCAACCTGGTTAATGTTTACACCCAGTTGATTTGGCTCTTCTGAGTAATGCAAGACAAACAACAACTGATCAGTACCATTAGCACATCAAGCCTCAGAAGTGGCTCCGCTCCGCTAGAGAGCAATTTGGCCCCTTGGTTGGAAAGAAAACAGAGAGAGCCCGAAGGTGCCGTGTTTTCACGCCATCTTTGATTTATGCCTTGTCGTCAGCTGAACCTCAGGCCGCCTTCTTTCTTGTGTTATTGGTATTCGTCCCTGTCCTCCTCTCTCTCACCGTTTCCATCTGCAGTGGTTTTTCTGAACCTTTTAGGAGCTTGGGGTCTCACAGGAGGCACGGTATTCCTAATACTGGTTCAAAACCGGGAACTAAGCACTGCGAGATGGGCTGTGAAACTTAAACTGCGACCCTCACCCCCACTTCTGTCTTATTTGTCTTTTGACTCAGGGTCAAAAGTCAGCCTTCTATTTCTTAACCTATCAGCCTCTCGACAGGGCCATATTGATTGTCAGATTCACTGTGACCTCTGGGAATGACAACACACAGCCGTATCACAAAAAATATGAACTGTGGGTTTTACCTCCATGACAGCGCAGCAGGATGTCGTGACGTGGAAGGAAATATTAAATGGCCTCTGAGCAGATATGACAGATAATGGGTTTATCTACATGACAATAGCTTCCTCTCCCCTTTGGCCCCTTCCCTCTAGTCTTTCTACCCTCTGCCCCCTGTCTCTTCCCTCTGTCCCCTCCTAAATGTCCCCTTCTGCCCTCTCTCTTCTTCCAAGTCCCCAAGTCTCCACCCCCCACCCCCCATGCTTCAGTATTCTGTGAGGGATCATGGGTAATGTGTGACATGGGCAGTTGTTTGTTGTCACTGTGAATTACGATGACACTAAAGGACTGACAGATCATGGTAGGTAGCACACAGGCCAGGGTGAGTGAGACAGAGGGTAGAGGCCAGGGCTGGGAGGAGACGGGTGTATTTGAGAGATGGGGTGAGCATGGTGGGGGGGGTGTACAGCCTGGGGAAGACAAGGGGCGGGGCTGATTCTCAGGGATCAGTTTTCAAGGTGTGTCTCACTGACTTTCACTGTTCCAGTCATTAAGAGCTGAGGTTTTCCCACACTGATGCTCCACCATGGTGCTGCTTCTGACCAGTCAGAAACCAGTCAGTTATTAATGCTCTGAGGCTAGTTTGGTAAAAGCCTCTCATGATAATATATGATTTTGTGCTTATTTTTGTTTATGGGACCAAAATATAATTGTTTCCATTGTCAAACTATACCACACTACACTAAACCAAACCAGACTAGACGATACTTCATTACCCTACACAAAACTAGACGACAGAATCTATTTCAAATAAAAGCTGAGCTAAACTAAAGGTAGAATCTTTACATTTTCAGTCCCACGTGTATTTCTCAAGCTCCCCAACCACACTGTTCTTTAACTTCAACACAGGCCACAGTTATAGTTCCATCCGTGTGTTCTGGCCTCGGACCATGTTTCCAGAGCGATCTGATCATGATTGATGAAATCTGCACCAACAGGGCACCCAAATTGCTGAGTGCTCCTAAAAGGAAGTGTGGCGTTCGTGTTGATTAATTTATTTGTACGGTGCTTTTTTTTTTTCCGTCAGTTAGAACGGTGGAAGTGTAGGTTAGACGCCACATGTTCGGGCACAAACGTCTGCTTATGTGCGCACACATTTGTGAAGACTTTATCCGGGAAGTCTCCAAGGTTTGTGTAGCTATAATCTTTTATATTGTTGAGTGAGTCAATGGCTCTTTTGTCTTGAGGTGCATTCGTTTGTGCAGAGGATTCTATCCAGGTGCCTTTCTAAGTACTCGGTTATTTTATAGGCCTAGAAGGAGTTTTTAATCTGCCCTGCTTTGCACAGCTCAGAGTTTCTGCCATCGCTGTGGGCAAGAGGGCGGGAGGGATATGACGCGGTAGATGCTGATAGATTTTTTTTTTAGGGGATGCCGTTGCTCAACAGCATGATGAGGATTTGCAAGAGCCGAACGGAGTGGTAGACAATGATGTAAATCTGTCTGTCTGCTCTCCGGAGGTGGGCAAGCTGCAACCTGAAGCTTTGAGACGAGCCAGCGTGCTCACAGTCAATCCTCTGTTACTGAGTACAGGGAACTGTGTAAACAGCGAGGAGGAAAACATGCACCCAGGAAAGGAATGGAAAAATCATATTTGCTCTTGGTGCTTTTTAAAGCTGCGGCACCGCCGTGTGTGTGTGCACAGGGCTTATTTGTCAGGATGCAGCGTGTAGCCGTGTTTAATAACTCTGTCACTCTCCTTTTCTCCCTGTATCTATCTCTCTGGATGTAGTGCAGAGGCTGCGTGAGGGGGGTCAAAGGTCAGGGCCCTGGTGAGGAGGTTACTCCTCAGGAGACCGCTCAGCTCAAATTAGGCCTCAGATTGCCGTTCACGGTCAAAATAGTTAACCTCAGCTCACCTCATCGTCCTTTAAGAAAACATATGCTTTGCTTCAATGCCCCAGTCTCGTCTTAACAAACTCTGTCACCCACACCGGGAATCCCCCCTGGATTGAAAGTAGCGCCCTGGTACCCTTATAAACAGAGGAGAACAACTCCTGCCAGTGGACATATTTTCAAAAAATAATTAGAACCTCCACTAGTGCTGCAGTCGTCAGATCTAACAAATAAAACATGTTGGAGCAATATAATTTATTGCTCCCATAACTTTCAATATCTTGTGCTGCTGCCACTGGACAGAGCAGTGAGCGGGGACACAGAGAAACAATAAACAGAGCTAAATGTGGGAGCAGGGAATGGAAAGCAGCGCCGAGCCAAGGTCAATTCTATAACTGCTGGCCTATGGAGTGATTTAGGTGCTTCGGCCATGGGGGCTCGTCCAATCGCAGCCCGGTGGAGTGAGTTAGGGTGGGGCGGCCGAGGTGTTGAGAGCCTTGGTGGTAATGACTTGCTGATGACATCAGGACATAGAGCAGAGTCTTTTCTCAGTCCGGAGGTTAAAGGTCAGACAGCCCAGACTCTGACCTTGTGATTTATTCCCTGGGCCTCCCTCAATCTCTTAACACAATAAAAGCGACATGTATGCCAGGAATGCATGACTCTCTCTGAGGTGGGCACTCGGGACTGATACTAAATACTTTCTGTTTGTTTCTCCGGCCCGGCTCATTCCTCGCTTTATCGCCGTCTGCGACAGCAGCCATTTAGTAAAGACCAGCCCGATGACAGGTTGTGTTCGTCTTCGGGTCGGTGTGAGGACCCACAATAGACAACACCTGCTGTCGAAATGTGGCGAAAGTCTTTCAGAAGCCCTGCCGCCTCAAAAGAGAGGATCCGCGAGGACGGCGTCACTGATAGCGTCAGTTCTTTTCATAGCAGCGGTTACTGCTCTGGTGAGAGCAGAAGATTACACGCACTACAAAGCAAACATCCTGCTAGTTGCAGGGAAAGGTTTGGCTCTGTACACTCTGAAATGTTTAACCTGACTTCCTGCTGCTGCCGGCGAGGAGCTATGCAGAGATCAGTGCAGTCAGCACTAATATCTAACTCCCTCTGATAATGGGGGAGCAGTCAGTGCACTTTTAACACTTTTAACAGGTCACCCGATCAAAAAGTGGGCAAGTGTTGAGGGAGTCGGTTTTAGTCAAGAAAGAAATTAAAATACAGTTATTTTTAATCACTTCCCCAAACATTATAAGATAAGTTGCCTGTTTAAATGTTTGTCAGAGAATCGTGGATCTTGATGAAAACTGCATTTTAAAGGGACTGGTGTTTTTAGGGTGTGCAATCTGGATCAAGTGAATTTAAATGATGTTTCATATGGAGCCTGTTGGCCTTGGTGGGGATATGAGCTCAGCTGAGGGACATTCCAGTTTTTACTCTCTAATCAATGATCACAGTTCCTGGCTCAGGTGAGCCTACAGCCACAAGCTCCTTTTATTTTACTTCACAGTTTATACTTGATGAGTTTGAGGCAGATTTTGGTTCTTTATGGAAAAACCCGAGCTAGCTCTTTGAACTAAGGAACCCAAATATGAGTGGTTTCAATCTTAATTTCACCAAACACTCTGCCAAATAATCACACTTGTGTTTTAAAATGAAATGTAAATTTAAGATTTTATTCCATTGAGGATGATAAAGAATGGATAGAAATCCTTGTCAAAGTTTGAAATGTCAGGGAAAATAAACTGTCTTCATTCTTCTTTTTATAGAGTTATAAAGTTGTCAGTTCCACTCAGGTTTTGTCTGTGGTTCCCCCTCGAAAAAAAAAACGTCTGTGTTATTTTATTGGGTGTAATGGTGCCAGTCAGGTGGGAGGGAAAGCAGACATTTTGATCGGGACACACACGCTGTGGTTTGCCTTGTTTCTGACCCGTGTGCTGCAGTTTACTGGTTCCCAGCTTCAGGGAGTCGAAGTGAGCAAACTCCCAGTTTCAAGCTGGAACTGTTAGCATCGCCTCCACCCACCTTCTCCTTGTGCTCCTCTTTTTAGCTGAGCTCCACAGCGAGCTCAATCTGCTGGCATCCCAGCTATTTGAAACACTCTGAAGTACTGAGGTGGAAACATGTGAGGAATCTGGATGATTGACCCTCCACTCCTCCTCCATCCACTCCCTCTATCCCTGCTCTCTGTTACCTGCTGAGGGGGAGGAGACGACAGCGGAGGCCTGGTTGTCTGGACGGGCTCATTATGGTATCAGTGACACTAAAAGAGGAGGACCTGACTTATGGAGTGATGCCTCCTGGTCCAAAAGAGGGACTGTAATGCAGGAGATGTCCAGAGTGGCCACATGATGACAATAAGAGGTTTCTTGGAATAGTTCATTTCTTTTCAAACCCATTTCTTGTTCTCCTATTACTGAATCCTGTTCCCGTCTGAGCGAACACCAAAACTTTCTCCTGGCACTTTCTGTCAGGGTTCGTTTACATCACCACACGGCTGCAGAGGAGCTATATGGTTCAAATTAGACCTGGAGGCATGCATCTACTTCTTACTACGATGTCCCTCACGCCCCCCCCCAAGCAGCTCCACGCATTTGTTTCATATTTTACACAGGATATGACTCACCTACGCTTGATGTGTTAATTATATAGTGTCAGTGATATATTGGGAGAAAACGGAGAAGTCTCCCTATGATTTGGCAGAGCTGAGCTACAATAACATATCGCTGCCACTCATGATTAAGTGCAGCACCCTCAAGGAGGAGGGAGAAGGATCCTTCAGAGGAGAACAAGTCTGTTTTGTGCTCAGAGATTTTCAGCACTGAATATCTTGGTTACACATCTATAGTGTACAGACAGATGAAGGGGAGGGGCTTTGCAGTTCTGGCTCAGTGGATTGTGCCACTGCAGTGACAACAAAACACCGTTGCCTGTATGGTGTCACTAACACAGATTTAACGGGACATTTTTGTCCTGGCTGCTTAAAATCAGAAATGCGCACGGTAATGTTTGCAAATAAGCAACAACAACAAAGTAGGAGGTTTCTGTATGAATTCATCCTCAGGGCACCATTTTGGGGTTTTGTGGCTCAATGAGTTGTTTTGAGAGACTAGTTGATGGATATGATCTAGCTCGCTCACTGTAAATTCAATTCTCCTTGACCATGACTCGAGTGTTAGTTAAACACTCTGGACAGGGAGACTCCTCGAAACCACAACCCATGTGAGACATGTGGAGGACTTTAATGTGAACCAATTAGCTGCTCCGTGGACAAAGGGAAGTAACGGCTCGCTGCTGATTAGCTCTCTTCAACGCCATCGTAAATTTGCATAGCAGCAGGAGGGATGTTTAATGACGGTCGAGCGGCTCAAACATCAGGCGCTGCCTCGATCATCGCAGCAATAACATGGTTTCTAACCATCAGAGACGCAGCCAATCTGCTGTGCTCCTGATGATTTCTATCGACACCGGCGCACGGATCAATATGTTGATCTGTGATGCTGATGGCGAGCAATTAGCTTGTCACTTTCATTTCCCCTCACTCTCTCCTCTCCTTCCAAACCCTGTGGCTGCTGGATTAAGGAAGAGGGGTGACTGAAGAAAAGAGATGAAGAGAGACAATGACAGGTTGACGGATACCACAGCGCAGGGCCACTGGGTCCACTCAGTTCTCAGTCAAAGGCCCATGAGACCCTGCTTGATGAGGTTTCTCTCAATTGTGAGATGCCTGAGCAGTGGAAAATAAATTGGGCCGTTGGAAATAGACTAATGTGAAGGGAGGAGAGAGGGAGGAACAGTGGGGGGGTGTTTTGCGCGATACTCTCAAATGTACCTCTTGTTTTCTTTATTTCCAGCCCAACTGTCAGCTCCACTGTTATCTGATGGCTTCACTGGTGCAGGCAGGGATGGGAGAGCAGAGAAAAACAGACGTAGAAGTCTCCATTCACAGGTCAAACCTTTGCCTCAGACAAAAAAAAACTCTTGTTGGTGCCTCTTTTCAAAATGAATGGAAGCAGTTTCCTTCCCTTGTTTAAAAAAAAGAGGACTTCAGCAGTGCAAGCGAGACAAAAATAAAACCTCTGTGGAGATCAGAGTCTTCCAGCCTCCCCTGTGTCTCTTTCAGAGCACTTGAACCAATGCAGGAGACAGCTTGAAGCAGTGGGGGACGAGCTGCGGGGGGCCAGCCTTCAGTCTCTCTCTGGGTAGCTGCGCTCAGATTTTGTTGGAAAGTTATGAACTTTAATTATTCCTGTAGCTGCAACAATGCACAGCACCAGAAAATCGAACTTCTTATCCTTTACTTCAACTTCAGGTCTTGTCTTCTTGTCTGCTCTGTGCTTTCATGTTTCATCAGTCTCCTCAAAGGTTCTGTACGGTGCAGAACTGGATGTTGTGAATATCGTATCATGCTGTGAAAAATCTGTTACAAGTAAAAGTCCTGCAGTCAAACTGAAAGCTCAATACAGGCTACTATTTTTTACTTAATGTGCCATTGTACATTAGATTAGTTTCTGATGCATTACAATTCAAGCAGTATTTAATTTGGTACTGGTCTAGATCTTGATAGGTCAAGATATGGATTCTTGTAACATCCCTCGGTCCATAATCTATATCACATATGTAAGGGTTGCACGGAGGGTGGAGCCAGTTACACATGGAATACATATGTCGCCCTTACACATGTATTTGTGCAAGCAACCATGAAAATAAACCAGGTTATTACTGTATGATGCTGATGTGTTGCTTTGAGACTATGCCACATAGAGCAGACCTCACTTATTGTCTCTAGAAGTCGTCCTCTGTTGATAACATACCTGAGAATATGGATATATATAATAACAACTCTGAAAGTTCCCTTTGCTGCTGATACTTGAGAAAATATATGTGACATTCATTCTTTTATTTCCCTGCAGAACTCTGGGCTGGATACGGGCTGCACTGCAGAGGATGAGCTGGACGCTGTGGATGATGCTCTGCGCGTCCCAGTGTGTGTGTGCGCGTAATCATGCGCCCCCCCCTCCCGCACGTGTCATTCCTCGACCGCTCGGGGGCGCTGTTTCCGCGGTCTGACGCACTGGGACCGTGCGGAGGGGCCCCTCGCTCGCATTGGACCGAGTTGGTGAGTGACTGGGCGCAGCGCGGCGCGGCGCAGGTCGGACGGGGAACAGCGCTGCAGTTTGCAGGAAGCGGCTCGAATTACACTGGGGGTGCTTGGGGGGGTGGGATGACACCCACTGGAGCGAAGGAGGAGGAGGGAAGTGTGTGGAGACGTAAGGAGGAGAAAAAACCTAGTAAACCTGACAAAGCGTCTGAGGAGCGGAGCGAGGAACTGTCGGCGGAACAGGAGACGCAGACGCGAAAGACGCTCTCTCCGGCGGGGGGACGCGCACTGATGGATTTTATGTCATCGTGCATCGGACAAACTACTCTCGCCCTCGCGCCAGCTCATCTGTAGCTGCAAACTTTGTGTTTTTAACTTGACAAGTGCGCTGCTGGAACACTGGGGCATGTTTTGCGCACTGAAGGAAACTTGGTGACGGGGAGGAAAAGTTAGTGAGGGGGGTGGACAGCAGCGGCTATGGTTCTCCGAGCTGTTTTCGAAGGATAAGTGGGATTTCTTTTGCATGGTTCTGGACTACACTGCTCCTCCGGCGTGGATTATACCTCCGATCTGACTCGATGCCGGCTGACTGTGGAATAGAAAGCTGAAAGTAAGGCAGCGCCTCGCAGAGAATCTTTTTTTTTTTTGGTGCATTGTGGAGTTGGAGACATTCCTCCTTCAGGATTCGGCTCATGCTCTCGCCTCCCTTATCTGTGCATGCCAAAACAGAGATCTCCACGATTTCAGCCCTCCCTGGTAAGAAGCCTGTCTTGTTTTATCTTTCTTATTTACGTTAAAAGCTCAGCTGGGAAAAAGTCTCCAGCCTCTCCACTATCACATCTGTCAGGGTTTCGGCTGTCATGACAAATAGGCGACGTGATAGTAAACACGGCCCTGCGCCTTTTGGAGGGCTTGTGCTCCGCGTTCCATACGCTGGAGAACTGTTGACTAAAGCAACTGAATCTACACAGTTTCCTTAACAATGCCTCAGTTTGTCACTCAGTTAATCAGTAAATATTTTCCTGATTTTATTCATCCAACTCCCAAAAAACGCGCTGTGCCCTAAGTTTCTCTCTTGTTGATTTTGAATCAACCTTTATAATAATGTGATCAAGTTTATTCAACGGAACCCCCCCATGTTTATCCTGATGGGCGGGGGGCTTCTCCAGCACCTTGCGCCATCACTTTAGGACCCATTAACAAGTGTCCTGGTTATTTATTACTTTGCTTAATTTTCTTACATTGCATTTATGGTGCCAATTATCCCGTGACCGCAGTTGTTTTTTCACTGCTTGGTGCCGGAGCCCTAAATCACCGAGCGGCTCCAAATGAGCCCCCATTGTGGGAGAAGCCAACTGATTTGAATTTCAATTGGAATTCAGTCGGTGCCAAAGGAGGTTTCATTCAAAGGCCCGGGTTGAAGTGAAGGCGGTGGTCATGTATGGAGCAAAGTCCCTCATGTGTCCTAATGTCATGTCAGCAGCATGGGGGAAGTTTTGCAACCCGGAGAACACCAGGTCAAATAACACGACATTATTTTGACGTTTTGTTTTTCTGCTTTTCATCAGGAGACATTTTTGGTTTCAGGATATAATCCAATTTATTATTTTTATTTTGTGACTTCACATTTGTAATTGATGTAAACCGTGCAGAGGTTTCTGGGTAATTCTGGCCTCTTTCCCTGTGCAGGGGTTTATACGCGTTAAGGCTGGATCAGACACTGACTAGCTGATAATTCAGTAATGATTCATGTGTCTGAGTCGAGGCAGAATTAGCTCCACGAACTGGAACATCAACCCGGTGCGTAAAAGCCTGTGGTGTCCGAAGTGATGAATTTCTGGATCCACCGTGCGCGCGCTGCCGTGAGGCGCAATCTGAGAGGAAAAGCAGGACGTGCGCGTTTTAAATGTTCGCGAACAGTCAAACTATATGTGTCTTTACGGGTGAAACCGATCGATAGGTCCAGCTGGGGCGCAGGAGAGCGTGACTTCTCCAAACCTCCAGAGACACTCGAAGCACGGTTGATCCGCAGATGTCTGGGGGGAAAAACGGATCGGTGTGCGTGCGTGTGTGTCCCATTAATGCAAATCTGCGATTAAAGCCTATTTGCAAATCAAGTAAAATGCAACAAGAGCTTTAAATGCAGTAAACACGGCTGCAGCAGTGCGCAACAGGTTTGGCGCATGAGCCAAATCTGTACTTTACACCAATCTCTATGACTCATCAGTCAAGATTATTTTATGCTGTGACATGTGAGTAAAAATAGCAGAGGGTTCACCTACTGCAGGAGATAGTTTTAATGAAGCTGGCGTCTTGGATTAACAATGGAACTGGTTAGACTGGGAATAAAAAGCAATAAAAAAAATCCCCAGTGTCTCTTACTTGGCTTTTTTAAAATGCATATGATTATAGTTTGGAGGTAAAGGTGATGCAGGGTGGTTGTGTGCTCACTGCTGGTGCCTCAAAGCTTCGGTATGTCTGTGGCATGGCTTGTTTGACAGCATTTTGGAACACTCACACATTTGCTTTCTATTGATTCCTTTTTTCTGTCTCACGATGTCTAAGAAGGGTGCAGAGGGCAGAGTTGAAAATGTCATTGTAATTACATTCATTATGACTGATATATTTACTGTTTCTCTTCTCTGTCCCCCTTTACATTTCTGTCCTCTGTCTCTCACCCTCTCAGCCCAGGTGATTGGGTGAATTCCAGTGAGTGACAGGCCGAGCCCGGCTGCACTTGATGGTTGGGCGGACCCCCTCAGATGGGATCAGTGTCCAGGGGGAGGTGGAGAAGGGGGGTATGGGGAGCGCTAGCCCCCACTAACGGGATGGCCTCGTGGGCCTGGCTGCTGGCCGCTGTCCTGCTGTCCCTGCTGACGGTCAGCGTGGCCCGGCCGCCCCTCACAGCCACCAAGGAGGAGGAGGCCACTCTGGAACCTGAAGGTAAGCAGCAGCAGGGGGATGGGACGGGAGCGGAGGGGAGGGGGCCAACCATTTGGTGGGTTTGTTTTTAGAGGGCAGGTGTAAGGCTGTCAAGTTTGACCCCCCCTTAAGCCTGACTTTAGAGGTTTGGTGTCTTTGTCCTTGTGCTTCACTAACAGACAATCGATATCCACAAAGGGCCAGCATTTAAATGAGGAGTGTTAAGATTTCAACAACTTCATCTACCTGAGGACGGATCAGTTATAAACTAATGAAATGACTCTATCACTTAAACACTCACAAGTTAGTATTTTAACTTCTTTGAGGAGAAAACCCATTTCTATCTATTTAAACATCACTGACAATCCAACAAGTATTTTTTTTGGGTCCAATAACCACGGCACGACTCCTCTGGTTTCTTGCGCTGGTTTAATTTTTCTTTCTAATGTGTGTGACAGTTTCGTCTGAAGTGTTAGAGGCAGGTCTGTGACCCTGTGAGGGAGGACATGGCAGAGCTGTGAAGGAGGGTGGGATGGTGTTTTTGCTGGCATCGCTTTAATGCTGGAAGGACGCACGAACAGAGTGAAGGGAGAGATTAGAATATATTGAGTTTCGTTCCTTTGAATCGCATCAAAACGCACTGCTTTTTGTTCAAAAGTTTGTAATTTTTTACTTTTAAGAAAGGGCGAGGCCATCCTTTAGTTTTCTTTTTGCTTTCTTTTTCTTCCATTTTCTGTCTCTAGTCCTGGAGTCTGGTCAGAGACGAGCTAATTAGAGTTGTTGTGATGGATGTTAACTCGCATTCCAAAGCCTTTTGTTCCCGGGCTTTAATCAGCATACTAATTGTAAGTTAGGGCAACAACTGCGCATCACTTTTTAAACCATCCCCCCCTCTCTGTCTCCACACACACACACAGTCACAGGTACGTTGTTACCTTCGCTGATGAGCGGCTGTTTGAGCTCCCCTCTCCGCTCCTTGTTTTTGTTGTTCTGTCTCAGACTATTTGGCTCCACGCTGATGTGTTTGGAGCCCCATGTGGCCCCGGCAGCCACAGCGAGGACAGAAAGAGAGAGCGTGAAAGAAAAAGAGAGAGAAAAAACAGGGGGGAGGCGAGGGAGCGTTTTCCAGAGTTATACAATCCTCCAGGAAAGTTCTAAGAGGATTTGTGCATATTTGACTTCTCCTTTAGATGGAGAGATTACAGAGCGCCGGGCAGCGGTGAAGTCATGTGACTGCAGATTAAGTGGCTAGACCTGAGGGTCACATGATGATGGATCAACAGGGCACAGAGATCCTGGTCTGCTTATCTGACCCTGAGTCAGTGAATCAGTTTCATGATCTGTTTTTGAGCCGCAGCTCTGTGTGACTGAGTCCGTGTCAGCAGGCTTCAGTTCAGCGCCGCTGTCGCCTTCTGGTTTCCACTCCGGACGGGCCGGAGTCACCTGTAGGACATACGTGTTAGAGCGACAGGCTGGCTGGACCCGCCCTCTCTGTCCTAATAACACCGCCCCCCCCACAGAGATGTTAAGGATTTCCAAGCCTCTCTGCCCTGCGGCCCTGGTCACACTGCTGCCTGAGTGTGAGTGTGGGAGCAGTAATTGCTGTAGATTCGTCAGATTGCATATCAATGTTTTCTATAGCGCTGCTAGTTTGTTTACCTGCAGCTGCTGTAACAGTAGAAGAAGAGTGAGTGCGCTGGTTCAGGCCTCCACAACAGGTCTATTGTTGTCGCTGCAGCCACTTCGGTATCTATGGGAGTGTTTACCTTGTTTGGGCGCTCTCCATTTGCACAGTGATTAGAATACTATGAGCTGAATAACAATCACAGCTCACACAGCGGTGTGTGTGTGTGTGTCTTTAACATTGGTATTCTGTGCCGTCTGTTTCGACCCCTCTGCATATAATGTGTAATAAATGTGGCACTAGACGCACTGGAACGCAGGCAGAATGTGAGCGCAGCAGACAAAGTCAGCTCGTGGTTTGGCGGCTGTACTTTGCTCAGCTCTGCTGCCAAACTCTGTTCTTCAAAAAAAAAAAAAAAAAAGAACTTAGATCAGCAAAGAGGCAAACGCTTCAAAAATTGTTGAGTAAATAAAGGCTACATTATGTGCCAGGGATGTGTCTTTTCTGCTCCGACAGACAGAAGAAAACAGAGCGATGCTCGCCAGTGAAAGGCGTTTGATTTCCTGAAGAGTTTCTTGGCTCTGTTGGAAATTGAATTGCTCTCTTGGCATCTTGACATTTCTAAATTGACTCTCCACCTGTAGATAATGCATTATTTTATGAAGCTGCATAATCACCAGAGGGTTTTTTTTTTTACCAAGCGTATGAATGAATAATTAAAACCATAGCGATCACTTGTATCTACAGTATGTGTGTGTTTCTGTGTGTCAAGGTATTTGAGCCATGTTACTGTCATATCTACACAATCCACACAGTAGGAGAACAGCTGTAAACGTGTAAAAGTGTCAGCATGCTGGATAATGACTTGGAGTATGTGTGTGTGTGTGTGTGTGAGAGAGAGAGGGAGAGAATGTGACGGTGGCAATGGAACTGACCTCTAAACAAATGCGGTGTGTTGGTCGGTGGTGGGGCCAGGGGGCAGTTGGGCGGAATATATGGCCTTCACACAATGACTTTTATTAGCCCGTTGTTGGCTGGTGTTAATGTTGAGGGTTCAAGTTTGTGTGTGTGTGTGTCACACCTGTCTGATAAGAGGCTGGGAAGAGCCGCCGGCTGTGCCAGCTTGTGCCTCTGGTCTCTGTGGACTGTCCGGTGTGCTGCGGGAGTCAGAGAGAAATCTGAGCCAGCAGCAGAGAAATATAAAAATTGTAAAAAAAAAAAGAAAAGAAAAAAGATGTATTTAACAGCAACACTGATGCAATAATAGTAGACCAATTCCATAATAAAAGTAAACAGCATCAGTTTGACATCATCCTTGGATGTGGTAATTAGGCCTGGTATCGAGCCACATGCCCTCCCGGACCCTGAGGTTGTTTCTACAACCCAAAGTCTTACCAAAAAAATAGAATTGGCTCACTTACCAATATTGAAAACAATCTATTGCTGCAGCCTTAAGGTTGCACTAATCTGACTCTGAATTCAGTCTGGAACATTAATCTCTAGAAGCCAGAGCAAATGACATCTCTGAGGGTCACTATAGCTTTGTCCTTACAAAGGTTTTGGGAGCTGAGCGGTAGTCAGTGGGTTCAAGAGGTCGGCTGGGGTTCAGGGAGTGCCTTGATGGGGGGTGAAGGGGGTGGGCAGACCAGAGGGGCTGTTGCTATGGATGCCAGCATGGAGCTGCTCCTTTGTCAGAATAAAAAAAAAAAGAAGCTAAAGAGGAATTTAAATGTGAAAGGATGTCAGAAAACAGGGAGGGACAAAAAATGGAGAAAAGTCCTGGGAGTTGAGTGCGTGAGGAGGATGCAGAGGAAAGAGGAGACGGCAAACAGAGGGACGAGGGGGCCAGCAGACATGAGGTGACTGTGTCGCCTGTCGGTCTGCATGCATGCGACTAAACACACCTCTGTCATTGCATTTAGTCCCCTGTGCAGAATGCCATCAGGAGGAGATGGCAAACTACAACCCCCTGAAGTACATTTATGTAAAATACATTTAGGCTATGAGCTGTGCCCGCAGCACTGCTCTGCTCTCACCGATTTCAGAGACAGACAGGCGACACGGCTGAGAATTGCTTTCTTCATTTTGCTGCAGAATCTCAGGCTGCGGGACAAATTATCGCCACTCGAGAGACGGTGCGAATGAGGGCGGAAAGGCAGCGATGAGTGGACAGCCCGAATCTGATCTGATAGACACTCATGATAGCTGTCAGAGAAGAAAAAAAAAAGAGGGAGATGAGTTTTCAAATGGAGATGTGCTTGAGGAGAAGAGAGGCAGGATGATAGCGATGGGGGAGGGAGGGAGGGCGAGGAGAGAGCGGCTTGATCGAAATTGAGGAAAAAAGTGTGTGTGCGGAGGATAGAGGCCCCTGCTCCCTCCTGTGGTGCAGAGCGGGATGAAACTTAAAGATGAAATATCTGCAGTGAAGTGTTTCAGATCAGATCCCTGGACTCTTGTAAACTCTTCTAGTAGAGCAAGGTGTGTGTGTGTGTGTGTGTGTGTGTGTGTGTGTGTGTGTGTTGTGTGTGTGTGTGTGTGTGTGTGTGTGTGTGTGTGTGTGTGTGTGTGTGTGTGTGTGTGTGTGTGTGTGTGTGTGTGTGTGTGTGTGTGTGTGTGTGGCTCTGAGCGTGTGCAATCTTCCTTTAGATTCTTGCTGTGCGTGCACCGATTGCATGACACAGGTTCCCATGAACAATCGGGCATGCTAGAGGTGTCAACAGGTTGGGGAAGGGTCAGGCTGAGGTCAGCGGGGTCAGCGGGCTGAGTGTGGGGGGAGAGGGGAGGGGGGATGTGTGGGAATGGGGCAGAGCGGAAGGGGAGGTGGAAGAAAGAGAAGAGGCAGCAGCGGCGGGGGGGAGGAGGAGTTGACGGAGGAGGACAGATGGACACAGTGGAGATAAGAAAATGATGAAGGCAGAACGAACACTTGCATGCTTTCTCTAATCAGATGCACCATTTGGAACCAGTCATTTCCTGTTTTCCTTCTCCCTTCCTTCATTTTGTTCTTCCTCTCCCTCCTCACATCTCCCTGTCTTCCTCAGACCCCTCCATGTATGAGTATCATCTTTATATCAAGTACCTCAATGTTCTTCCTTTCTTTTTGACTTGATGACAGTTATTGCTGTGTGTGTGTGTGTGTGCTCATTCCAGGTGTTCTGTTGCTTCATTTAGCAACCCCCCCCCCCTCCCGTGTTCATGTTGATGTTGTTTACCTGCGAGCTCCCCCTGCACACACTGTTCCTCCACCTCTGTGTCCTGGTGGTTACGGCGTCTCCGGGCCACTCAGAGTCTAAATCAAACAATAAAGGAAAAAGGAGGAGCCAGTAATAATGTCAGAGGCCTCCGGTGTGGAAAAGCACGTCGTAAAAAAAAGGTAGCGGAGACAGCTCCCATCAATCAGCTCCACCTTTTATCAGACCACACACTCTGTCCCTGGTGGTGAGGGAGGGGTTAATTATTACTGGATAGAGGAGAAGTGGGAAAACGACAATACAGGAAGTGTACCTGTGAGCCAATGTGCCCTGGGGGACTGTTTAGAGGCTCGCACACTTGTCGAGTTGCATTAAACACACACTCAGGACAGCAGCGCATGCGGCAGTGGAGGTGGGATGTTGTTAAAAAGGTGCAGCGAGGTACAGGAAAGGCTGAGTGCCGCCTCTTTAATTACACCTATGAGCCTTCAGCTAAGATCTCTACGTAAACCTCCATCACTTATACTTTTCCACTGCTGCTATTCCCCCCCTCCCCAATCTGTTTAATCCCTCTCTCTTTTTGCTGTTTTCAATAATCACTCTCTAAAGCAACACAAACACGTTTTAGTACTTCAGTAAAGAAGACGTTTGCTGGCTGCAGCAGTTTTTTTCCGATTTTCACACATTTGAGTTGAATGTACACGACGTGCGTGCGTGTGTGTGAGTGTGTGTGTGGTTGCCTCAGGGTTGATATATATGGCAGTAGCCAGCTTGTATTTCAAGCAGGTTTTCCCCCTTATTACTCAACATTTAGTCACAGTCAACTCTTTAAATGGTTAAAGTAAAAAAAAAAAAATCCATCCTTGTTGCAGCTTCACTTATGGTCATTTTTATGCATTGGACATTCACGCTGCTCTCCCGTTGCCATTGTACAAGTCAGAGGACAGGGTGTACACACACACACACACGCAAGCACCCACTCACAGGCTGACTTGGATTTCCTCCCAGAGGCGAAGGTTTTTATGCACTTTGGAGTCTCACGGAGTTTCTCGCTCTGTGCCTTGGCTGCTGGATCAGGCGCTGGAGCTGTAGCTCCTCCATGGCCGTGTTATGAAAGAAAATGCAGTGGGGAGAGATGGAAAACAGAAGAGTCAGGCTATAGCCAGGTCAATGTTTTCTAAAGCTTAATCGCCGAGTCAAAACCAGAGAAAAGCCAAAAAAAATTAAAAGAGAGCGCCGCCCCCCCTCCTCCCTCCCCCCAATCCCCCCCTCCCTTATCCCTGCCTGACAACTGCTTCCGTCCTGGACCTTTCTGGCTGCTTTCCTTTCTGATGGGCAGACGCGCTGGAGTTATAGGACCTTTTTTTTTGGTTTTAAGAAATCTGTCTGTGCTGCTGCTACTCACCCCCACACACACTGGCTGCTTGGCAACTTCGCTAAGAGGGAGGGGGGTCGGCTGTCAACGCAGCTCGCAATATTGGATGTTTTTAATTTTTTTTTAATTTTCTACATATGCTGCTCTGGCCGTTACTGCATGCTCTGACTCTCTAAGCGCCAGTCGCACTGTGTCAATCACCTGATAACACATCCATGGTATTCTCAAAGGGCTCCATCTCAGACGACTCATGGGGAGTTTACGGTACCGACATGTTGGTGTGATGGTTTTAAAAATGGGCCTCCTCTTCTCTATATTGCTCCTCTTGCATACGTTGATTTTAATTGCATCCATTGGGGTTATTGTGGTGTTTTTGTTTCTTACACTATGGCTTGTTTCTTCCTCTCCCACCTCTCTTTCCTCTTCTTGTGCACCCTCTTCCTCCTCCAATCCGACCTTTCCCTTACCCCCCCTCCCTTTACCTTCACCCCTCCCATCCGCTCTGCAGAGGCATCGAACAAATACCAAATTTCTAAGCCCACGGTGTGCTCAGTGCACCCAGGGGAGTTGCTGAAGCTGAGCTGCCCTCTGCCATCAACGGGGACCATCACCTGGACCAAAGACGGCAGCTCGCTGGGCACCAACAACCGCACGCTGATAGAGCAGGAGGTGCTGCAGATCCGTGATGCCACGCCCAAGGATTCGGGCCTGTACGCCTGCACCAGCGTTGGCAAAGAAACGGTCTGCTTCATAGTGAACGTCACAGGTGAGTCAGGGATCAGAGAGGACAGGACAGGTTGGGACAGGAAGCAAGGAGACGTAGGGTCCTGGTAGGGACCGTGGCTCAGTGTGTGTACAGTTACAGTGGCATACAGCCACATTCTATAGAATCCCCCTCCGCTATTGTGTGTTATTGAGAATGTGCGACTGCATGAAAACACTGCTCATGCAATAGCTGATGTGTGTGCGCCGGGTGCGGAGGGATGGCAGTAACCGTGGTTACTCTGTGCAGATGCCATTTCGTCGGGAGATGATGAGGACGATTCAGAGCGATCAGAGGACACCGGGGCGGACGGAGAGCAGTTAAGTGAGTATGGGTGACGCATGAGTAGTGATGTCTGCTGTCCCTTCCACACCATTAGATGCACTGTAGATGATCTGCACATGGTAAACAAGCCTGTGAGCCCTCCCTTTAAATGTCATGCTGCCGTTTTATATCTGCTCTGTTACTGTCCTTTGGTAAAGCAACCAGAGATGACATAATATGTCTCCATATCCGTCACTCATGGTCTACAAAGCGAAGAATTAAAGCCTTATTAAAATGCTGATTTTGAAAACCAAATACTGACAAAGACTCGATCGCAATGTGAAATTATTGACTTTGCTATGCCAACGTTTGTAAGCACCATTCGGACTTTATGCTGCTCCGTTCCTTTGTAAAATCGGGAGGAGACAGGTGTAAACAAGACCAAATTCTTATCAGCTCTGCCCTGCACCCACATCTCTATTCTATACCGTAGCATTCTTGTGCAGGCCTATACTGAGACTGAGTGAGTGTGTAGTATGTGTGTGTGTGTGTCTCCACGGCTCCAGGGAATATGGAGATTCCTGACATTCCTTCAGCCAGTGTCTCTCAGGTAGTCAGGCCTCATGGAGCCAAACAGCCAGCCAGTCAGCTGGGCTCACCTATTTTGAAAGACGCCCATCTGGACCCCGTTACCCACCTGATGGGCCTGTGTACATGAGTGTGTGCAAGAAATAGAAAGTGTGTTTGTGCATTGATTTCCGGGGCAGTCGTGTGTTTATGTAGCCACGTGCACGCATGCATGCATTCACATACACATCCACTTGAAAAAAAAAGGGGGCTGAAACAAAGATGAGGGCTTCCACATCTTGTTAAAATTCTCCACACGTACTTTGTCTCACTGTGAGTCCTCCTCCTCCTCCTGCTGCTGCACTTTTGGGCTGACTGTAATTGCCTGAAATCCATTAAATATGGGGGAGAGAGGGAGGAACTCTGCTAGAGGAAAAAAATGGGGGAGAGGGAAAAGATCCAGCCATTCTAGTGGTAATAAGCTGTTTGAAAACAAAGGGAAAGCTGTTCTGGCAGTATAGTCACATTTTCTCGCTGCGTGTGTTTTCTAGAGATTCAAAACCGAAATTATTATTAAAGGAAAAGGGGGAAAAAGAGGAGGGGGAAAGAGGCCAGAGGAGGAGAAGGAGAAGGGGGAGGACTAGGGGATTTGTTGGATCAGCACCAGCACTTCTCGGAGCATGGCGTGGAGCCTTGGCCTCGGGCCGAGGACTGGAGCGAGGGAGGAGCGTGCATTTAGGCGTGGGAGGGAATGACAGCGGAGGCTGCCGGGTGTAGCTTTATATCGGTGGCTTTTTCTCTCTGTCCCGGAGCACGTCGGAATGGGCCGGGCGTCAGGCCACGGTGAAACAGGGGATTTTGATTTGACTCTGTTTTGAAGAGGGAACAACATAAATGGTTGAAACAAAAAAAGGGAGCGGGTCCAGAGTGTTTGTTAGTCGTCAGCAGTGGGTGGTGTTATAGGAGGAGACGTGGAAGAGCCTCTCCGGGGATCTGCTCGTGAAGCTGTGTTCATGGGACGTGGTGAGGGCGGGCAGAGGGAGAAGAGCGTAGTGCTGATGTCATGATGAAGAGCCATGTGGAGTTCTGCTTTCTGGCCTCTGTGCTGTCGACTCATTATCGTTGACATCACGGTTACATAGGGTTTGGAGTTGGGCTCAGGCTTGTTTCCTTAATTTGCAGGGACATGACCTGAAAGGGAAATGTATATTTTTCATGTCCACTATATTTAAATATTCTGTCCACAGCTGAATAGTTCATCTTGCGCAGATGAGTGGTAAACAGGAGAGTATCACCAAAACAACTTTGGGTCGCTGGTGGATTTCGCTCTCCAGAGGAACTTGGCGAAGGAAAATATCTTGACTCATAGCATGGGAGTTACAAAACCTCAGCTCACCCCAGGCCAGCTTAGGATAAACAGCCGTGAGTGGGGATCCGGATGCACAGGGCTTTGGGGGTGGCGGGGGTTCCTGGAGATCCCAGCAGTTGAGCAAGTGAGAGTTTGGCCTCATCGGGAGCAAGGTCTGAGGGTCGTCTCGTTTGAAGTGCTGCCCCTCCGGCCGGAGAGCATGGGAAACAGCGCCGCTCACCTTTCATGTCCAGAGCTCATCCTCCGACCTGCCTGCCAGCTTGGGGTCAGAGGTCATTACAGAGGCACAGCCGCACGATGAGCCAGTCTCCATCTCATCCGTCTCTGTCTGAACAGATGGAGCGATGACAGGAAGAGTGAGTGGAGAGGAATGGGGGTGACTGGGAGGTGAAGAAGCAGGAAGTGAAACGCTCATAGTGAGAGTAAAAAGAAGGGAGAAGAAAGGGGGGAATGGCTACTTGTAGTTTCAACACTTCCCGCATGCATCCATTCAGGAAGGAAAAGCCCTATTTACTGACTTTACTATCCAAGTATGTGCGACTCGTCCGGTTGTGTGTGCCAGAGAGAATGATGGGAGGTGTCTAATAGTAAGCAGATAGGGCAAGCAGGAACCAGAGTGGAGGGCACTTGAAGCAAATCCACTCCCGGGACGTTAACCTATGTTTGTCAAAGTAGAGCCGGTAGAGGTCTTATCTGTGGGTATTCCCTCTGTCCTTTGCGCGACACAGAGGGAAAATCATGGAGTGGAAGACCGTTTGGGTTGTTGTTTGACTTTCTCTTCCCCTCTGAGCCCCATCTGCTTAGGCAATCACACTCCCAGGTGCAGGGAGAACGGGCGGATGGGGGGGCTCGGAGGAAAATCCAGCTGACTGAGATTCAGAAATTGGGAGGAAAAAAAAAAAAAACAGGGAACAGATGAAACACACAGAAGGTGGTTTCTGTAAGAGAAACTGTAACAGTGGCACTGATATATCTGGACGATTTGTGTCGAAGACTCCGGACTCCTGTGTTTAACGTGACATTCATTTGCTCCCCCGACGGCACATAATGATTTTCCGAGGCTGATAAGCAGCGATAAGCATCCGTGGCCCTGCGTCCATATTTAGCCAAGTGACAGATAAACAGGGGAGCTATGGTAATTGGAGGAAGTGGAGGGAGAAAAAAAGTTGCTAAGTGGAATGAGATGAAATTGGATGTGATGGTCTAGTTACCCTCTTGGCAACGCCCAGGCACATTCTCCCTTAGAGCTGATGCCCCCCCCCCTTCTTCAACACCCGCTGAGCCTATGGGGAAAGAGTATGTTTTTATTTAACTATGTGAGCTCTGGGTTGTGTATTGCAGACAGCAGGTCAGTTGCAGGGGGTGCAGGGGTGGGGAGTGGGTTCCTCTGGGATTGGAAGGGGAGGAAACGTCCAGGTTTGGCCCCTCTGCTGTCACACCTCCAAGTACTGCTGCCTTTGCCACATCAAGACCCCGAGGCCTAACTGTTGAGGACATGATTAGAGAAACTGAGCCTGAACACCGACTGTTCTCTGGTTTGCAGGCGCTCCTTATTGGACCTCATCAGCGAAGATGGAGAAGAAGCTGCATGCCGTGCCAGCTGCCAACACAGTCAAGTTCCGCTGTGCTGCGGGAGGCAACCCCCGGCCCAAGCTGCGCTGGCTTAAAAACAGCAGGCCCTTCCACCAAGAGGACCGCATGGGAGGGTATAAGGTAAGATAAACAGTCATACATCACTCTTTTTATTGCAAATGTGAAGCCAGATGCCCTGCCTCCCCCGCTTTCGTCCGCTCTCTGTCCCACC
Source organism: Pseudorhombus dupliciocellatus (assembly GCA_016785235.1). Lineage (NCBI taxonomy): Eukaryota > Metazoa > Chordata > Actinopteri > Pleuronectiformes > Paralichthyidae > Pseudorhombus > Pseudorhombus dupliciocellatus. The sequence goes on along the minus strand of JAFBJW010000127.1, from coordinate 453,561 downwards.
ATGCATCTGGCTAGTTTGAGGATGTATTTACAAGGGACGTCAGGTCTCTGATCTTCAAATCATTCTCTGGCTGTCCTTTCACCCCTTCTCCACCCTTCAGTGGAGAGACGGGATGAGAGTAGACAGAGGAAACGAGAGCAGGGTTTCTGGTGTGAAATTGGAATTGCTCATCCGTGCGCCTCCTCTCAACAGGATACTTTGCAGAGCCTCTCACTGTAACTCGAAATGGTTCTTTAGCCCCAACAATTAGAAACCCAAGCCCGGGACTTAAGGGTTAAATGCCCCCGGACAGTAACGTATAGAGAAAGTAGGTAGCGTCAGGGTTGAAATGAGTTGAGAATAGCTGAGGTAACTCAATCAGGGAGAACAGGTCCCACTGGCTTTGCTCACACACTGTGTTATACCTAGCATGTGATTCTGTTGTTATGAAAAGTGATTTACAAACACTATAGCTGAGCCGGTTAAAGCTTAAACTGAAGGAGCCTGATGCGCAGGTTGTGACTCTTTGTTTGCACTATGTACAAAGCACACAGACACACTACGACTACAAATCCACACCCAAGACCAGAATAATTAGAATTTCACTTGAATTACATTTCAGTCGTCTTTTTTAATGAATTTGTACAGACAGTGCTGTGTTCCCAACAAACGGCTTTGCTTGACTTCTGAAATCTCTCACCAAAGTCCCACTGGGGGATAAAATAAATGGGCTGAGCTGATTTGTGTGTGTTGAAAATACCTGATTCTGTACGTCATGGGAAAGTGTAGCTCCTTTTGTTATGTTTCTGCTCCTCGTTGAAATCAGCTACGACTGGTCTGAATTTGAAGAATTTCTCCCCCGTGATGGATTCTATTTGGATTCTATCTGAGTATCTTTGCTCCTACATTCCTCGGTTTACCTCGGAAAACAAGCAGCCTTTTACTGTATAGTGGAATAGAGTGGAATAGCAGATTATACAGACAGTAATTAAATTAATTTATGAAAGATCCTGTAGCGCTGAACGGGTCGGACGCTCCTGGCTGAGGCCTTATGGTTTATGAGGAAACATGTCTCCCTCGTCAGGGGAGTTAGGAGCGGATCATGTTGACGTAGCTGCTTATGTCGTTCTGTTTGGACAAAAAACAGCCCCCGGCGTGACGGAAACGTTAGGCTGTCAGATTCACTGTGGGCTCCTCGTTTCTCTCTTTTTGTCAACAAGCGCTGGACAAAAGCCGTACCTGAGCCCAGCCCTCTGGCCTAATCTCTCCTTTGTCAGAAATGTAGGCCTGTACAAGCAGCAGCTACTGTGTCCCTACGGAAACTCTATTGTTAGCTCACACCTGTGGATTCCACACACAGGTGAAGCTATTTTTGCAAATCATTATGAATAAGTGTGTATCTGACAGAAGTGACTCGCTCGAGATTAAGACAGGGGCAGGTTTGGAGGCAGGGAGGGCTGCGCTAGGTGGAGCTTTATTTTTTTATGTTGTTTGTTTTATTAATCCCTCAAAGCATTGGTATGTAGAAATAATAATGAAAGAATAATAAATCCTGGAGCGATACTCGGCCGTGGAAAAAACACACTTAAAAATATATGTTCCTATTCCATCAAGATCCACTCATGAGTCTGTGACAAATCACAGAAATGTTGATAAAAGTCATCTGAACCAAAATCCACCACCAATATCATGGAAATCACATCAGTCATTTTAATCCTTTTAATTAACAAACGTACCTTTGTTGATGGAAGTTAATATTCTGCTGTGTCAGAGTTATTCTGTTTGAATCAGCCCCATCTTCAGACTCATTACTGAACCAGCTCTCGTCCTTCTCCCTGCAGCCAAATCCCCTCACGACTTTTTTTAATCATCGATCTTCTCCACGCTGCAGTTCTGTGTTTGCTCCTCCTGACAACAACCCCCTGCTTCTCGTACGCAGGTACGCAGCCAGCACTGGACCCTGATCATGGAGAGCGTGGTGCCGTCGGACAAGGGCAACTACACCTGTCTGGTGGAGAACGAGTTTGGGTCCATCAACCACACCTACACCTTGGATGTAGTGGGTAAGTAGCACATTCTCACAGTGAATAAGCAGGAGACCTTGCTGATGGCTGTGGGTTTGTGTGATTTGGTTTAACCAACCTAAGGTCTAAGGTCAGCTCAGGTATGATGGGGACCTAAACCAAAACCACGTAGTTGTTGAGTGTGTCTTTCTGAGGACAGTGCTGACCTCGGCACAGCGAGTTCAGATCAAACTCAACCAACCCCTCACGCTGACCTTTGGAGTGCAGAAAGCAAAGAGTGTTTTTCTGCCTGGTTTGCAGAATCAATAGACAACAGGGACAACAAGGGGAGTGGGATAAAGATAGAAGATCAATATGTGTGTGTGTGTGGTGCAACTTTGCCTTTAATTCAATACAGTTCTCCTTTGGCCTCACTCAAACCAATAGAGAAGTGATCAGTACACATCAAAGTTGATCGACACAGCTCGTCTTCTCAAGTCAGGTCAATAATCCAGAAATTACAGGGACAGACATGTGACTGGGACAGCTGGATTCATCAGGACAGTGGGGACCACTGGTCACTCTGGAGGCTGTTTTGATGAGTGCCTCCATGGTAATAAAGAGTATTATGAATACTTGGGGGGTTTTGCTCAATGAGCATATAGACACACACACACACACACACAAACTCAAGCAGCCCCCCTGCTCTGCTGTCCTCTGGAGCTAGCTAAAGCTCTCCTTCAGACTGCATATTTCTGTTTTTTGTTCTGTTTTATTGCAGAGCAGTAAACCCCCTCCACGTCTGGCTCCACAGCCACTGCACCCTCCAACCTCTTGCCTCATTTTGCTCCATTATAGTGGGTGGACAGAGGGAGGGGGGGGGGGGGGGGAAGAAAGTGGGGAAACAGACAGAAAGGTTGTTCTTATCAGACCTTTTTTTTGTGCAAGAGACCTGCAGGATCAGCCATTAAAAGCCAGAGGTAGCCGGCCTTTTCTGGTTCAAACTGGGATCTGGACAACAGGCCGCGGTCGGACATCCGCTAGCAGACACACAGGACGCGTCAAAACAGACATTGTGGCTCTTTGAGCCAGAACTGTGGCAACCCGGCGACCGCGGCACTGTCAGTAGCCCCATGCCATCGTGTGCCATGCAGTGGCCTTCCTGTGCCTCTGCCCCTCCCTGACCCTTAGGGCCCTCTGTGCCAAGCCTCCAGGTTACCCAGAGTTCACCAGTCTCGCATGGGACACCACAGAATGCCCCCGGTCTGTCTCCTCATGCTCCTTTCTGCCACCATCCCACTACCGCTGGCGCCAAATTACTCGACTAATTACTTAATTGATAAACGGACTCAGTTTTGAAATGGGTCACTACATGTTGGTCACAGCAAAACATGAACGAGCAGCCCAGCGTCCGCTCTTTATTTCAGTTTGACAAGACAATAACTTATAGTCGTCTTATTGTGTTTCTCCTTCTGTGTTTTTCCCGATGTAAGCGCAGCCTTTTTGTGTGAGGTCGATGGGCCATAAAAGAGCTGCGCACGCATTCTCTCTTTCTTAAATTCCTTTTTTAATTTAATCAAGAATTGCTCCACAAACTTTTATTGTGGGGTTTCTCTATAATCATCATGTGGCCTATTTTCTTGCACCACACACCCTCTCTTTCATTGGGCCTGAATTGTCTTGCTGTGGAACTTTAAACGGCCCAGCTTGAATTTTAAAATAATGATGGTTAGAGTGAAACTATCCCTCACAATTGTCAAACTGGAGTTTGTTTCAATGCAACATAAAAAGTTAACCACTTTCTGCACTTCTAAAAGCAAATATACATCTTCTCAGACAAAGATTGAGAGTGGGAGAATATAGGGGGGGAAAGAAGGAGAGAAAGCGAGACAATAAACAAGGCTGGTCCTAGGAATGTGCTGGGAGGGGAAGGTGGGGTGGGAATCATCTGATCTGACAGATCTGAGAGAGATGGAGGTGAACGCAGGCAGGCGGTCAGAGACAGGGACGAGCTCCCTGTTCTTAGTTCCTCTACTCTCCATCTGTTGATCCCCCTTTCTCCCCTCAGCTCACCCTCCTCCTGCTTTTCTCCCTTTTTCAGTCCTAAACCTAGCCACCTCACCCATCTGACCATCCCCCATGACCCCTCCCCCATACACACACACACACACGCACACAAAATTCAGGGCACCTACCTTAAGCCTTAAGGCTTTGTTTTGGAAAGTCAGTGGATTGCCCGAGGCTGAGTGATGTCATTATGTGTGTGCGGTGTGGCAGCGGGTGGCTGCCGTCAGAGTGGGGGTTGGTGGGCTCGTCCGTGTGGTTGTGAAGGCCTCGCAGTGTTTTGAAAGGGGCATTGTTCAACAGGTCTCGCTATGTTTGGATTCGCAGGCCAAATGTTTGCGTGTAGGAGGATGCAGAGAGCTGGGTGGATGTGGGGGTGCCGCCAACGCGCCCCACTTGTTCCTCTGGTGCACCAATTAGTTTAACCTCTTCCCTCGTGTGCAACATACGTGCCCAGCTTCACCAGGAGTCCTCCTCCATCTCCTGCAGTTATTTTTGTTTCGCAGATAAAATGCTCCCCACCTCTAGTGCAAAGCCTGGAAAGGCTTCTGAGATAAGAAAGAGCCCAGTCATGAATTTAGCTTTCAGGGTCGCTGGGAAACTTTGAAACTCACATTACATGCAGTTCTGCACCTCTCAAACAGTTTGCGCTTTATTCAAAGTGTCACATTTACTTGGCCTTTCAAAAGTTTTAACAATTTCCGCCTTTGAGCGTTAACAGCAACATTTTCCTTGCTCCCGACAGAACGCTCCCCTCACCGGCCCATTCTCCAGGCTGGTCTCCCGGCCAACACCACCGTGCACGTGGGAGAGGACGCCCGCTTTGTCTGCAAGGTCTACAGCGACGCCCAGCCTCACATCCAGTGGCTGAAACACATCACTCAGAACGGCAGTCGCAATGGCTCGGATGGAAACCCCTATGTCCGTGTGCTGAAGGTACGTTCCTCTTTTTCATCCTTGTGATTAGAATCCGATCCTTCCCTCTTGTTTTCTTGGTTTCAGGTGTTTAGGAAACATTTCAGACTGGCTCAGGAACTAATCATTACGTTTCCTTCCTTAGTAGCTGATAGGTCTTTTCCATCCTGGCTCTTGGTGCTGATTCCTGCTGTCCACTCTCTCCTGCAGATCCAGTAGCTCTAGTCAACATGTTTGCATGCTTGTCCGATTAATTACGCGTATTTGTTTAGACTGGCCATGTCTGAGTATGTGTTGATATGTGTATGTGTGGATTTCAGCGTTCAGGCATTAACAGCTCGGACGTGGAGGTGCTCACCCTCACCAACGTGACCGAGGACGATGCCGGACAGTATATCTGTAAAGTCTCCAATTATATAGGCGAGGCCAGCCAGTCGGGCTGGCTGACTGTCATCCCAGGTAACCCGCTGAGACTCGACCCCATCTGCCCTCCTCCCCGGTGTGGTTTCCTGGGCCTCGTCCCTGACCTGCGGTGCTCTGGTGGTCTCTTGGTGGTCCTGGGCCTCCCTGACCCCCTTTCCCCTTAATGTTGGACTTGTTGTGTTTCAGCTGCAGCCATGGAAGCATTGCTCCGACCTGCGCACCTACACCTTGGCACAGCTGGCGTCAAGTTTTCTCCACCGCCACCTGTGTAGAGAGCTGTGTCAAGATGCTGTATGGTCCCGCAGTGCAGTGCTCTCCATGCCGTCTGTGTTTGTTGTGCATGTGACCAGACCAGCGTGTGCACTGGTCTCTTTAAGCAGGTTCTGTCGGTGATGGGAACCTTTTGGGTTTTTATTTTTGGTGCATTGACTCCATTTTCCTGTGTTTTGGTGTCATACTGGGCTCTATCCATGTCTTCACTCATGAAGCCTCCCCGTGGCCACCCATGGAGCTCCCACAATCCTTTGCTCTAGATGGGAGCTCCACGACGGATGTCATCCAGCTCCTTTAGTTTCTCTCCTGGTGTCGTGGGTCTCATTTTGTTTCTCTCTCTCTGTCCTCCCTCATCCTTCTCTGTGACTCGTCCTCCCTGTCTCTCTTTTCCGCTCCTTATCTTTGACCTGCTCTTCCTCCTCCTCCTGCTCTTCCTCCTCTTCTCCTCTCCCAGACCGCAGGTGTTAACACCACAGATAAGGAGATAGAAGTTCTCTACTTGCCCAATGTAACATTTGAAGATGCTGGGGAGTATACGTGCTTGGCGGGTAATTCTATTGGGATCTCCTATCACACTGCTTGGTTGACGGTGCTTCCAGGTATATACACTTGAAAACTATCCCCTCCTCTTCTTTCTCTTTTTGTTTTCTTGTCTAAAACAGTTGGATTTTGAAATTGCAATGACCTCTAAGGAAGGTAAACCCTCCCCCTCCTGGGACGCTGCTCAAATATCAGATGAACAATCACAGTTATCATCCAAAACAACGTAACATAAGAGCAAGGAGCATATATTCCATAATATTATTGGGATTGGCGAGCTGTTGAAAGCTCGGGCAGATAACGGGGTAGTTAGCAGAAGACTTATTAGAACTCTGAGGCGGAAGTGGAGCTCCCAGAGCAGCTCGAGTGTCTCCAGACTCCAGAGGCAGGGGAGGGTTTGTCTCCCGCCTCCTCTCTTCCCTCTGTTACATCTCACTCCTGCTCCTTTGGGAAAACTTTTCAGTGCCACACTGCCGTTCTGCATGTCAAAAAAATATTTTATCCATTCACTTACACCTCAAATCTCTACTTTTTTCCTGGCTCTGATAATTGCCTCCTTTTAAGATCCTTATTTCCACTCGAAATAAAGGTCGAAAGCTGAAGCTCAACGCTCGCCTCAAGTTGGCTCGACTTTCTCAATTATCAGGGCCAAACCTCTCACTGTGAATCTTTTTCATGTGAATGTTTGACCATTTGTGTGTGTGTGTGTGTGTGTGTGTGTGAATGTGTGTGTGTTCCCATTTGTCATCTTGTTTTATCCTATTTTTGTCTGTCTCTGTATGTCTGCTCTGTAATTATGCATACCAAAGGATCAGATACATCAAACTCCGGGTGGGAGTCTGCACGAGTTCACCCGAGGCGAAGCAGGACTAACATTTCCATGAGAGTTCTGGCCAAATTTCAAGTGGGCATTGAATAATCGATGAGAGTAGATGAGTGTGACGCTCGCTTTATAGTCTAATGAGACGATATTATTTCTGTCTGTAAACGATATGATCATAATGATCACAGACAGGCCACCAGTGCACCAGTGGCACCGCCAGGGCTGTTGAGTCTTCACATGACAGGAGAAAGGTTCCTGTACGGAGCTTCACCTCCAGCTGGCTGACGGGCTGCTCGTCTCGCTGTACTGCACAAAAGCCTTGTTTGTGGTCTTGAGGGCTATGCATTATGGAACAGTCCATTTATCCAGCACACACACACCAACTCATTTCCTCGACAGGAAGTTCAGGCCATATATACATCCACGAAGGACGCCGTTCTCCCTTGTTTGCATTTAGAAGCGCAAGGCATATTGTTCTGTTGTCTGTGGGCCTGTGTTCTGAAGGTTAGTGCAGAGGGCAGACGTGTGCAGACTTGGTTGTTCGAGCTGAGTGAAGAATTATCATAATCTGTACAGACCTGCAGTTAGTTTAGAATAGAAAGAGTGGAGGACGCTTCAAAATCATTTTGTTCAGCTCGCCCGCCAATCGTGATTATATTAACACCATGACTCATCTCGCCAGCATCTGTCTCTGTGTTTGCCTGTTGTCTGATCCCCATGTGTGTTCAAATGAGGAATGTGCCTGTGTCAGTCATGTGTCTGTCTGTCTGTGTGTGTGTGCGCGAGCGAAAGTGGCTAACTCTAAATTTCTCTTGCTGACGTTCATCTTCATTTCCCCCCAGCCCTCGAGAAAACCCCCGGGCCCTTCTCCCCGGACTACGTGGAGATTGCTATATACTGTGCGGGCGTCTTCCTCATTGCCTGCATGGTGGGCATCGTGGTGGTGTGCCGCATGAGGAACACGGCAAAGAAACCGGACTTCGGCAGCCAACCGGCTGTGCACAAACTCAGCAAGCAGATTCCTCTGCGCCGCCAGGTAACAGAAAGTAGATAAAGAGTTCTAAAGGCATCTAACACCCCTAGAGGAGAAACACACGCTGCAGTGCAGGGCTGCAGCAGAAATGCAACGACAGACTGCAAATATACATGAATATAGGAGGGCAATGCTGCAAAATATATGAAAGCCACATGGGTGGAAAACACATAACATTAATTTTAGTGTCCAATATTATGTTATGATAGTTTAAACAAACCACCTCCTGCCTCATTTAGAAGGCATGCAGGCATGTTTGAAGCAAGTTAGCACTGCTGCCTCAAAATGCAGCCAAAGCTTTTTTTTCCTCTGTGTGTGAGCCATGCTTTTCTTCCAACGACGAAAAGGTGCAATGTCGGATTTCATTCTGCGGAGAGACTTGAGTCCTGTGTCAAGGTAAGGTCAGGGTGGAGAGATGCCAGATGAGCCTCCGGGACTGAGACGAAGCTTCTTAATGATCACTAAAGACATCCTTTCTGGCCCAGAGACAGATTCTACACTAAGCAGAACAATTAAAGATACATACTGTGTACCTTACACATTCATGTTCCATATTAACCAGTAAGAAATACCACAGTCAGTCAAATATTCACACACGGTTACTCTGACTCCTCTAGTGATGTCTTGGAGCTCTGTCTGACCCGTGAACCCAGACTGCGGTGATCAGCCAATATTTTTGGTTTCTGTAGGTGTCGGCAGACTCGAGCTCTTCGATGAACTCTAGTACGCCGCTGGTACGCATCACGACACGGCGCAGCTCGGCGCACGACGAACCGATCCCTGAGTACGACCTTCCTGAGGATCCACGCTGGGAGTTTTCCCGAGACAGGTGAGAGATGTGCACATACGTGCCGGTCATTTATTCTACAGCGAAACTAAAGAGCGAAATTTGTCTGTTAAAGAAAGTACGACAAAATTGATGTGAACTTGTCCTGATCGCAAGTCATTTTAAGACATGCATAATACATAAAGCGAACCTGATGCACCTCCAGCTCGAGGTCTTTAAAATGCTGATCGGCTCCTTCACTTTCATCTGATTATCAAAGCGTTATTTCTAATAACTCACTCATATTGAAATTCAAGGGCTGCATACAGTGACTGACAACTTGCAGTGCTACACCCTTGTCCTTTGTCTTGAACTGTGTTTGGCCTAAAGGAGCATTTCAATGGAGGATAACAGCCACATTAGCACGATGAGCATCTTTTGGATTGTATCTCAGCTACTCAGTGATCACACTGTCATTAATTAAGACTGTAATTAACACTGATAGATGGCAGACAATCTAATCTAACTGCCCGCTGAATAATGGTTGGCGGCGGCGGCTGCTACTGCAGCGAAACGACCTGAACTTGGCACCTCCCACCTCCCCGTGTCTTCATTACAACCTCTGCTGCATCACACTCTCACTCAACACACACACAAACGCCTCTGATGACGAGGAACGGTGCCACGCTAATTAGTGGTTTGCGCCTCTCTGCTTTCAACTGCGTGTTTGGGCGAGGAGTGTTTGCTCAGTTTCATACCAGAGGACTTAACGCCGCTGAGGTTTCGGTTAGTCACAGTTGCAGTGGCCAGTGATAAGCTTCAGGCTGGATTAAATGGAACAGCAAAGGTTACAGAAGTTTAATACCCACTCGAGGCCTCTGGTTTGAAAGACAAGGGGAAAATCCCAAAGCATTAACAAGAATGTCTGTCTTTTGTTAAGACGGTTGTTAAAAAAAAAAAGAGCTGAGATCATAAATTTTATCATCCCTCATCAGTGGAAAAGAACGATCTATCCCGGCTCTGCACACGCAGAATGGCATTCTGCTGAAAAGATTTTGATTTTAATTGATGAACCAACCGAAAGGGATGTTTTGTCTAGGCTGAATCCATCTCTGTTTGGGATTTATTCCCCGCCTGCCATCCCAGCGCCTGGGGGATCATGTTGGGATTGCAGAACACAGAGGAATGCTAACGTTTGCGGTTTTGCGCAGAGGAAAAATAACATTGATTATGTGTGGCTGGACGGACAGAATGGTTGCCATTGAGCGTGGCGAGCATGTGCGGACAGATAGGGGATTGTGTTACTATGGCAGGGCGCCGGCCTCGAGTCCTCGGCTTTGCGCTGCGCTGTGTGATTGTTTACATAGCCAGGATACAAAGCCTCAGGGATGGGCCCAACATCTGTCAATCAAAGGCAAATCACCAGGGAACACTAACTGAAAGATCAAGTCGGTGCCGTCGCTGTGACAGATAATTGCAGCCATAATTGTAATAGATGGTGAAAATGAAATTTGGACGTAAAGTTGAACACACCATTTATTATGACATTAAAAAAAAGTACTTAAATCTCCATCTGGCACTGGAGTCAGACGCACCTGTATGGAAACACAAAGCCAGAATTCCATCCATCACAGGATAATGTGTTGGGGCTAAGCGAAGCCCTGTGTAATGACTTGTAAAGAGTGTATATTGGAGCATGCCAGGGCAGAGTAAAGGGTTTATAAATGAGACTCTCTCGCTGGCTTTATCAGGTGATTATCGTTGCCACGTCTGCCTTCCTACCTACTGCCCTGGCACGGGCTGCAGTCACCGCGCCAATAAAGCACTCACACAGACACAATCTGATTGAAACAGAGGGAGCAGTCGAGGTAAAAAAAAAAGACAGGGTGAGGTTGAGAAACTGGCCCGGTGCCTGGCTTCTTTCCCTCCGTCACTCCAACTCTCTATCTAACCTGTTTCTGCCCAGTTAGCGAATCGATGTCACAGTTTTTAATTGGTGTTGCAGCAGCTAATCAACATGTGTTTGTTTTGTGTTTCCCTCTGTGTTGCTGTCTCGCGGCTGCAGGTTGACCCTGGGCAAACCCCTCGGCGAGGGCTGCTTCGGCCAAGTTGTAATGGCAGAGGCCCTGGGCATCGACAAGGACAAACCTAAGGAAGCCGTGACCGTTGCCGTCAAGATGCTGAAAGGTAAGCGGCCCTTGTCCCGGTGCACAACCACACCGCTGGGCTTGTGTTTAGCATTGCACCAATGGGATGAGATATACTGTGACTCGTGGGGAACCTGAGTAGGTGATTTATCCTCCAGTGAAGGTTCAGGAAATAAAAAGCACAAGGCGGAGCCCGGGGCTGCCATTATTATTCTTTATTGGTGGCTGCTGAGTGACGGCTTGGGGGAGCAGGTTGGGTAGGTGAGGGTTAGGGGCAGTCACATACCTGACCTCAGAGCAGCAGCTGGCTGGAGCTCAGTCAGCACCCACACAAAGAGGCGAGTCACACTAGCAGCACTGGAGTGATTAATGAAAGCAGCAGGAGGGGGCACTGGGTTAGTTGGAGGCTGGGGTAGGGTGGGGTGGGGTGGGGTGGGGGGTGAGTACAGCAGCAGGCCACTGGACCCACAAGGGAAAGAAGCACTTCAGGTAAAGTAATGGTGCACGGGAATGCAGGCAATGCTCTTTTAACTGTACCGCTGCAATCAGCCCCATTAAAAAGGAGCCGGGGCAGCAGATAATGAATCCAGATCGAGCTTCTTTAATTCCTCCTCCCTCCTCCTGGCACTGAAAGGATGCCTCTGTAGTCTGCATGAAGAGCTGCCCTCGTTCGCCTGCCGTAACTTTAGCCCACATTGTCCTTCAGCCACACTTATTGAGACGCTCCAACAAAACGCAGCGTTGTCTGAATTGGGAGGGCAGCCCCCTCGGTCCAGAGTCCAAAGGGTTAAAGGGAAGACAGGAGTGGTGGTGTGTGTTTTTACAGCTGTCATCCATCTTCCTCCGTCTCTTAGATGATGCCACCGAGAAAGACCTGTCTGACCTGGTGTCAGAGATGGAGATGATGAAGATGATCGGCAAACACAAGAACATCATTAATCTTTTGGGGGCCTGTACACAAGAAGGTGAGTATTCTTTTCTTTTTAACAAATAACACCGCCTGGTGAAAAAAAGTGTCTGCGGCCCATGCAGGAATGTAATAAACACGAGCAGTTTGTCACAACTTGACGTCTTTGCTCTTTGTGACGACATAGACGATTTTCCAGGATTACCAACCATAGCTTTAACTCTACAATGTTGTACTGCGAGATTGCTGCATGCTTCAAACACAGTGTACGTCAAGGTGCCTTTGCTCTTTGGACAAAGTAGGTGGATTTCAATTAGATGTGAAGAGTAGAAAAAGAACTAAAACGGAACAGATGAAACATTTTCTCAACATTTGAAAGAGGGCTGGCTGTTCTTTATGCATTCCATGCAAATCTCAGCCTTGAATTTTCTTCAGTGCCACTTCCTCTCAAAGGGAATAATTTATAACCACGTTCAGGATGTAATGTGAGTTGTTTCTCCTCTGCAGGCCCTCTCTATGTGATAGTGGAGTACGCCTCCAAAGGCAACCTCAGGGAGTACCTCCGAGCCCGTCGGCCCCCTGGCATGGAATACTCCTACGACATCGCCCGCGTCTCTGACGAGCAGCTCACTTTCAAAGACCTGGTCTCCTGCACGTACCAGGTGGCGCGGGGCATGGAGTACCTGGCGTCGCAGAAGGTAAGGGGGGCGACGCACACAAACAAAGCCCTGTCCTCGCTGCAGGCGGTCTGCACGGTGTTTTGATGTGCTGTACTCAGGGAGGGTTTTGCATCGCAGGCTTGCTTGTGCGTCACTGTGGGAATATTGTCTCCTAAAAACATTATGCTGACCCTCTGCCCAATCCCCACATTGTCTCTGATCCCACAACAAAAGCCCCTCTGTGTGGAAGAATTATGAAGTTCTCACAATGGGGGCATGGCCATGTTGGCCAAACGCAGCCTCACGCTCCCTCTCACAGTTGGAATGTGACAGAGCACACACACACACACATACATGCTTGCACATGCGCGCTGATGCGCAGACTCTGGTCATTTACAGTATGTGGCAAAGTATGTGAAGAATCTTTACTTATCCAGACATGTTCTGGTTGATGCAGTCGCCATGGCGTCATGTTATGCGGTCATGTGTTACCACTGTGCAGGAGACTTCTGCACCATTACAAACATCTTAAGGCCATTCCAGTTGAAGTATAAACCTGTGTCTGAGTTGATTTATTTATGGAGTGAGGTAACTGTCTTGTTCCTCTCTTCCCCTCATTTTTTCCACCCTGTGTCCTCCTCCCCGCTTTGGTTTAACCTTTTCATCCCTCACCCTCTCCACCCCAGTGTATACACAGGGACCTGGCAGCCAGGAATGTCCTGGTCACAGAGAGCAACGTCATGAAGATCGCTGACTTCGGCCTGGCCAGGGACGTCCACAACATCGACTACTATAAAAAGACGACCAATGTGAGTCTCCGACCTGCTGCACAACAGAGGGACGGGCACTTTGAGGGAGTGGGGTGTCTTTGGGAGGCGCAGGGGGAGATTAGACCAGCCCGTCTTTCTCTCTCCTCTTTTCTCTGAATCCCTCATCTCCCTGCTTCACTCTCTCCCTCGGCTGGTGTCTTGGCAGAAGCGGCGGGTTCCCAGGCAGCCTGTGAATGTACTGCTTCTGGAGACTCTGCCTTGTTTATCCCTCAGTCTCTTGTTCCTTTGCCTCCACAGACACTTATACAATTAGCCAGCGAGAGAGCTAATGAAAGAGAGAGACTGAGTGAGAAAGAGCGAGGGGAGCAGCTTAAGCACAATTGACGTCTCCGTGGTGTCGATATTTCCCACCGCAGAGCAGCATCCTCATTTTGCATGCATGATTTCCTTTTCATCATCACGCTGAGAACCATCAGACAATAACAACAGCACCAACAGGATGATCAGGAAAATGACAGCAGCGTTGTCTTCAGACATCAAAGGGACATTGAGTGATCATAATATTCTCATATTTCCGTGTTCATTTGTTATGTAATACGCGTTCAACTTGTTCCTCGTATTTGCTGCAGCCAAATGAGCCGTATTTAGACTCTGCTCCTTTATAACTCAGAGTGCGATCGTTCTTTCCCGTAGGCTGCCACACAGATATTGATCGTGTTCCCTGTGAGCTGTGCTCAGCTTCCCAGCCAGTGTTTTAATGGCACATGGAGATAAACCCTCTTTATCCGTGACCCTGTTTATCAGCTCTATTGCATTAACAATCTAAATGTTCCTCTGGGAAATCCTCCTCCCAGACAGAGGCTCTGTGCTGCTGGTGCCTAGCGTCGTGTTCCCCAGGCTCTGCCGGAGTAATGAGATCTGTTAGCAGTAAATGAATTAAAATATGCTGAACATGACAGAAATAAAGGTGTTCAGGGGTAGTGTGTGGAACTTGGCTGATCCTTCACCTCTGTGCATCCTCAGGGTCGACTCCCGGTAAAATGGATGGCTCCAGAGGCGCTGTTTGACCGGGTCTACACACACCAGAGTGACGTGTAAGTATTGTTGAAGAACCACAACACATCTGTGATGAAATGAATCTCATTTAACACTGTGTTCATGTTGTTTGAGATTGAAAGTGGAGCTGATTCAGACTGAGCGGCTTGTTTTTGGTGCAGTGCTGGTAAACGTTAGATTGGAGAGGGTTGGCTGGTTTAAAGGGGCCAGTGCTGGCCAGTCTGTGGCAAAAGTGAGGATTTCACGCTAGACTTGTAGTCAATGCTGTGTTACTAATCTGACCAGCTTCAAAGGGCCCTGGAAGGAGCCCAGAGCCCACCGCGCACCTCCTCTCCCACCACCTCACCCCTCGCTCCTCCGGCTCGCTCGGAAGTCTCCCCTCCTTGTAGGCCTCCACACATGTATAAATGCAACAATGCGGCAGCGCCTCCAGCCCAGGCCTCCCTACACCCCCCCCCCCCCCCCCCCCCCCCCCCCCCCCCCCCCCCTACACCCCCCCCCCCCCACCCCCCCAAACTCCCCCTGCCAGCCATCCCGTCTTCACTCTCCTCTCTTCATTCAGCAACACTTTGAACATGAGGCTCATCGTGTTGCGGAGCTGTTCCATGATCAAAATAATCCCCCCCTCCTTCTCCCTCCTTTCACTCCATCGTTCTTAATTTCATTCATCTGCTATGTGAATTGCTGACCCGTCTCTGTCCCTCTTTTTTCTTTTTTTTTTTTAAGTTGAAGAGCACTCATTCTAAAAACAGAACAAAGGCAGCGCGTCCCTCTCTTTTTGGTGTTTGAGTCTGATGCACTCTGACAGTGCTGTTTGAAGTTTGTGCTCCAGACACTGGCGGCAGAAAATGCATGTGGCAATTAGATAAATGCCTTACATGTTGACCCCTGGGAGAGGAGAATTTGTGTGTGTGTGAGTCATACACCAGTAGCACACAGACTCATCCAGTTATGGACTTGGATGGAGAATATGTGCACTGTCCATGTATGTGTGTGTGCACATAAATAATATGTGTACGTACACACGATGCCCTTCATGTACCTTAGCACAGCACCAATCAATAAACCGGGGGAGTGCAGTCTGAGGCACCAAGTGGCTACTCCAGTCCTTTCTCTCAGCTCACTGCTAATTATGTTTCATCACTCACTTTTAGTAATTGGCTTTTTCACGTGGCATGTGACGGGGGAGCGAAGATGAGGAGGAGAGGTGTTGGGCTGCATGGGTGGGATGAAGGGGATGAAGGGGGTGGGGGAGGTGCTCACGCTCAAACATCAGCAGAGGCACAGGCGATCCATACATGACATCAGATTAAATGAATACATGAATTCCAATGAAACTCCCCCCCGTTGTTTTGACAAATGGACCCCGGAGACTCAGCCCGGCGCTGGCGTTTACAGTCAGGAGTTGTCGCTCAAGCCCAGAGACGTGGAGTCATTACCAGGCTTGGTGGTGGTGGTGGTGGGGGGCACCCTAATGAACACAGTGTGAGCTTAATGAGCTGTGACGCCAGGACGTAGTCCTGCAGAAATAAGACTCATGTGAGGTTGAATTCCAGGCCTGTGACAGTGACCCGGCACGTGTTGGCATGCGTGTTTATTTGGCGTGACACAGTTGGTTGCAGGTGGACACAAAGCTGTGCCGACAGGTCGACGAGCGCTGAGAGACACTCACGAAGTAGCACAGAAAGGAGAGATGAGTGTATCAACAAGAGGAGAGATACAACCCAATGATAGAGGCCAGGCCCAGGGCCTGGTTGTGTAAACAGATGGACGAGCTGATAAACAGCCGACCTGCTTGTCCGTGCCGACTTCGCCTGGCTGGTCCACTGACGCCCGGTGGCTGCGTTAATGTGCGTGTGCACATTCATGCCTATAAATGTGTCTGCGTGATATAATTTAGCCCTTTGTGTGGACCTGAATCAATCGTGCTGTCAGGGCAGCAATGATTCATTCATAACCCTCCCAGTCTGTGATGTAAACATGCAGCGCAGTCTGCAGCCATGGAAAAAGCACGGCACGGAATCGCTGATATTTAACCAGCGGATCCAGCTATGAGGAAGTAGTTAATCGTTAATATTCACTGGCCATAACCGGACCTGTCCTTTTTATTCTGCTGTGGGTGGTCTGCTGTTTGTTTTGGTGTGGTGTGACCAGACAATGGCAGCCTGTGTGACCGGCCAGCCCTGGCACAAAAGCCGGCATTGAGATCAGGCCCAGAGTGGCACTGGGAGTGGGTTTGCGCCACAAGCCACCGGACGGCAGAAAGAGGGCATTGACACCACTGTTGTCACACAGTTGAAGTTGTTTCCAAACTGTGGCTCAGTTACTCTCTCTAAGTTATCTGTAGGATAAAGGACAGTGACACTCGTCAGGGCTAAACATTATTTAGATTAGGCTTAAGATCCTTGTGAACGCCGCTTAAACACAAATCCTTCTGTCATTCTTGTCGTGTCATGAATGGAATGTTCATGCATATCTGTCTGTTTCTGACCAGCTGGTCTTTTGGGGTGCTGATGTGGGAGATCTTCACCCTCGGGGGCTCGCCCTACCCTGGCATTCCCGTCGAAGAGCTCTTCAAGCTGCTCAAAGAGGGACATCGCATGGACAAGCCTGGAAACTGCACCAACGAGCTGTAAGTGATGTTCATCTCCATCAAACTGGCATCTTTTCCGAACCGAGCCGAGACCCAATACACAGACTCGATCTCTCAACGAAACTCGGCCCCATCCCAGCCTCCATCAGATCCATGACGCTCGGGCTCAGTGTCCGCTCTGTCGGGGGCTCTGCACAGCTGTGCCTGGCTGCTATCAGTGTCCTCATTCACAATCTGTCAGCAGACAATGGCCCAGTTCTGCTGTGGTGCTACTGGGGAACAGAGTAGAGCAGTGAAAAAAAAGACAAAGCGCTGGAGGTGTGTTTAGCAGCTGTCTGTCAAAATGTGAGAAAGTGAGAGATCATTGATTCAATATGGAGGCTGCTGGGCCCAGAGCTGTAAATCATTCAGCAGATTCAGAAACGTGCGGACAAGGTAGACGAGGAACGCCGCAGCTTGAGTTTGGACAAACTGAAAAAAAACACGGATTTCTGTCTCCTTCCCTTGTACCAACTAATCCTGCTCTTATTCCTCTCAGGTACATGATGATGAAAGACTGCTGGCACGCCATCTCCTCCCAGAGACCCACGTTCAAGCAGCTAGTAGAGGATCTGGATCGCATCCTCACCCTCAACACCAACGAGGTGAGTGCAGCTCTGTCGTTCTCCTGCCGACAACGTTTTATTCCACGAGCTTCCAGGATTCAGGGTGGTCAGGAACCATGCTACGCAAACAGGATCATTTCCTGGCAATGTCCAGTATTTCACAACAGTTACACAGAATAATATAATACATTCCTACACACAGTAACATGCTGCTCAATCCAAACCAAATCACGCTCCTGCCAGGGCCTGCGGGGTTCAGCACAACTCTGCTGAAAGCTCAAGTAGCATTAGCCGCCATATTAGCTGACACCAGGTCTAAATGGTGGCCGAAAAAATGGCCTGATGATTTGATCGAGGCCAACATGGCCCAGTGAAGTTTCCCAATCATCACATCCATGCCTCGCTCCCTATAATGGCCAGGGTTTCTTTCCATTCCCCGTCTTGTCTTGTGCAATATCCGCATGCCGAAGTGAAAGGAGACCGTCGATGGAAAGCTGTCGGGGCTCGTCTGCTCCAGAGCTGGAACTTCATGCATTTATGCCAAAAAAAGTCCAGCATCGAGCTTGAACATTTAAAACAGAATGAAGTGGCTCTTTTCTTATGCCCCCCCCCCCACCCTTCCTCTGCCCCAAACCGCTGGCAGATGTTGTACGTTTTTAGTAATGTGAGCCTCCTCGTGTGTAGCTGGGAAAATGGAAGCCAGTGCTCATTTTCTAGAAAACCCCAAAAACTCTTCTTCCTCACAACTATTCCCAAAAACAGCCATGAAAGACAAGGAGGGTGGAGGAAAAAGAAAGAAAGAAAGAAAGGGTGCCTCAGCCGACATGAAGACCAAAACAACTTAACAGAGCTTGGTCGAGTCAAAAATTAATAACAGGATTTCTTGGGGTTTTTATCTGCCTTTTTGGAGATCAGCGCTGTGCTCTGCCAGTGCCTTTATTTCTTCCAGCCCTCTCTCTGCATTTATGTCGGGCGTTTCGGTGTCAGATGTCACATTGGTTTGGATTGAACTTGAGTGATGTGAGAGGATGCTGGAAAGGCCTGAACTCTTATATCCTCTCGTCCTTAACTTCAGAACCACATTAAACCGTTGTATATTGGACCAAAACCGCAATTAGGTCAGCCCTGCTGTCTTCATCCTCCACTGGATCAGTCAGCCCTCCAACATTCAACATTCATTCCCTTCAAATATTTTTCCATGGTGTCTAGTTCAAGATTATTTTCTCTGCTGTGTCATGAAACCTGTCAGGGCGATTTTCTCTGATTTGGATAAATATCATAATAAAGGTGATACTCTGCTCTTCCACCTCTTGCCCTCCTCTGGAAAGTCCCTGTTCTCGTTGACTGGGTTTCACCTCTTCATTTATGCTCTTTATGTTTGCTCTTTTCCTCTTAATAACCACATGAGCCGGTGTCTGAGTGTAAAACGACCTCCTCTCTCTCCCCCTGTGTCTGCAGGAGTATCTGGACCTGTGCGCCCCCACAGAGCAGTATTCCCCCAGCTTTCCCGACACTCGCAGCTCCTGCTCCTCCAGTGACGACTCTGTGTTTTCCCACGACCCGTTACCGGACGAGCCCTGCCTCCCCAAGTACCAGCACATCAACGGAAACGTCAAAACATGAGCCCCCAACACCCCCTCACCCCCCACCCAAAAAAAAAACTCTCTACCCCAAAACACACGCAGCACAGACCCCTTCTCCTCCTGCTCCCCCCCATCGCCCCCTCTGGCTCCCCGTGGACTGAAGGAGAACCCAGAAGGGACTGGGCCGGTGGCAGCGCTGCTGTCACACACTCACACTGCCACGTGCACACACACTACACACATGGCATGCTCACACGTGGTCTTAAAGGAGGGGACAGGGACCCTGCAGAAGCTGGTTATTTTTTACTGACTGAATGGACTGACCTTAGCTGGGGACCTTCCTCCTTCTCCTCCTCCTCCTCCCCCTTCATGTAAATACACAGACTTTTCATTTTGGTTCTCATGTTTGCAACCAGAGAGGCATTAACTTGTTTGGTGATCCCATTCCAGTGGCTGGCATTCCAAGACTGTTTTTTGCTCCTGGAGGAATGTACATGGATCGACGTGAACTTAAAACAAGGGACAAAATGAGGGAGACGATATAGGAAATAAGGACTGAGAGACAGAGCTCCGACTAACACAACAGAGGAGTAGGAGGAGAGCACATATAGAAACTGCTCTCCTGTTTATTTTGTAATATTGATGCTTTTTTTTTCACTTCTCTTGATAAACCTTCCCAATTATTCTGGAGAAAAATAAATACACAGTATAATGTATAGTGCTGGGTATATTTGTAAATATATTCAAATATGTATAAATATATATTATATATTTACAGTGAATTATTTTTTGTATGGACTCTGAAATAACCCAATCCCTCCCTACCTTAACATTGTGTTTGAGGCAGGAACACTAACAGGTTACGTTTCTTCACACACACACACAATTCTTCACACATACACACACACACACACACACACACACACATACACACACCTGTCTTACTCTCACTCAGTAACACAGTTGAGTATTGGCTTTCAGGGACTGAGGTAGCATGTTAATTTATTGACTTATGTGTTTTTGAAATGATTCAAAAGAAAAAACGTTTTGGAAAAAAGAACAAAAACAATGTGGCAGAAATGATGACATTAATGATGCTGACAATACATAAATAAATAATACATTA
Source organism: Pseudorhombus dupliciocellatus (assembly GCA_016785235.1). NCBI lineage: Eukaryota > Metazoa > Chordata > Actinopteri > Pleuronectiformes > Paralichthyidae > Pseudorhombus > Pseudorhombus dupliciocellatus. The sequence continues at coordinate 433,296 of JAFBJW010000127.1, read as the reverse complement.
AATTTATGGTAATTTAAAATGATCTTTCAACAGTAACAGAGGAGAATGCTATTTTAGTAGATTTGAAAGATCCAGGTTTTGTAAGTTTATATATGAATGTGAATTTTAAGTTAAATCTTTTAAAAAGTGTACATTTTATAGTCAGCTAATCCCTTTTTTCTTATGTAGATGTTGATACGATTTCTATCCAGGCATTTTACTCTTTCTTAGCCTTTGCTTTAGGAACTGAGGTCGATTTCTGGATATTTATGTACGGTTAAAAAGGAAAAAAAAGATTTTTGGGAAAAACCTACTAGCAATCTGCTCCCTCATTTAGACTTAAACATAGACTACAAATTCACTTGACAGAATTGAAAGCTGAAAAACAAAGTATTAAATCATTCAAGTGTTTGTTGTTTTTTTTTTTCTACTGGACCAACTTTAAGATGTTTTTTTTTTGCAAGTGTTTATGGCACATTTGCAAAAATAAATGATGGAAAAACATATTCTTGTTCTCATCTCTGACTCTGTTGGAACGACTGAGTGCATTTTGGTGGCGAGAGGCAGAGAATAGGTTTTCTTGTTATGAGTTGAAAGAATGTGTTATCAAAATGCTCTTTCCTCTGCAGCTCAACTGCTTCTTCTCTGTATTTGATATGGGTGGAGATGGTTTAGTTATCATTACTCAACTTTGCTTTGATTGCTTACTTTCTTACCACTGCAGTTTTTCACAGAAATGAGCATGCAGAGCCCTGGTAAGATGGCAGGACAGAGCCGGTGTCTCCAATTTTCTAAAAGCAGTGTTGTCGTTTTACATTAAAACTCCTCCGGCTGCCCCAGTAGGTCGAGTCTTCCTCCAGAACTGCTGAGCTCACTACAAACACAGTGAATGTGATCGAGTTAAGATCCTAACTCAGTATCAGTGGTTAAAGCAATTTTGTTAATGAACAGGGAACTCATCATTTTAGTGATAGTGCGTCTGTGTGTCCCGGGTTGTCCGACCCCGATCAGACAAAGACTTGTTGTCGGTCTCCTGGTAGACTAAGACATGCACTGATTAGCTGATTGATTTTTCCTTATCACAACAGACTTAATACAACAGAGTGACCAGTGGATTTATCTGATTTGATGTAAGTTAATCAAAGTTGATCTATTAGCACGTGTGATTTACAGCGGCGGCTGTGCATGTGGTTGTATTTAGTAATGGCATTACATGGTGCCGCACATGAGTCATTACATCAAAGGGAGAGTGTTGGAAGCGTTGAAGACCTCTTAGTTTTTTATGCAATGATGATTTTTGATGAAAAGTTAATCTCCAAATCTATTATACCCCTCTGGGGGACATGGACTGGAGCACATTGGTGGATCATCTCAGAGATGAAGATCAGTCCCGCTAGAAGTAGAACAACTAAAAACAAATTGTTGGATGGGTAATGATTGAATAGGAATAGTCTGAAAATCAACTATAAAATCTTTACATTTAGCTCAGTAAAAGGGAAGTAACAACACAAATTCTGGAAAATTCCATCAAACTCAAAAGTCAGACACCTCAGATTTGCAAAGTATTTGTTGTTATTGAACAATAAAGAAGAGTTTTAAAGAGAGTTTAATAAATATTTTTGTTAAACTTAATAAGTATTAAAGCAATTTATCAAGATAATTACTGAGTGATAAGAGCAATTTTATCTTGATTTCGTTTTTGGCCGCCACACCCATCCCCAGGTCCTTAGATGTAGAGTCTTTAACATAAACCTGGATCCCTCTGACACCAAGCTCCAACTTGTTCTGAATAAACATACAGTCTTCCTCCAATAGACGTGCCCCCTCATGCCTCCGGAACCTGAAGGGGCTTGGAGGGGAAAATCAGAACACATTCCTTTTTTTCCATAGAATATGAGGCCGGGGGGCGGGTTCAGCCCTTGGAGGATTGCAGGGGGATTGGAAAGAAAGAGTGGCAGGATAAACCACAGCTCCACACACACTCATTAAAGGGGGGGGCAGAGAGAAAGGCAGCCGGATATCCTCATCGACTATTACACACTTTTATCAGAACGGCTGTATATTGTGCTGCAGGCTGACACACACACACACACACGTAGGGAGGGGTGAACTGAGAGGAGATGAAGAGGAGGATTGAATTGTTTCATCTTGACTAAATGCCCCCTGAGATGTTTTTGCATTTCTGGGAAACAAACACACTTTATCCGATGTCAGTGACGTGACGCAGAGGATCCAGACTTAGAGCTCACTCTCTCAGGGGTTATGACTTTGATGTGGAGATGTAGTAAATAAATGGACGGCTTACCTATGACCTCAGTCATTACTCAGCGATGATGTGAAAACAACCAACTACCTCGTTACAACAGAAAAGACGGGAAAATTGAGCAGAATCTCATAATTCACCTCACGTCAACAATAGAATAGATGAAAAAATGATAGTAAATTGAATCATTGTACACAGATTGAGTCAAATCAATCCACACCACACAAATAAATCTTTCCTCGCGTTGCTCTGGGACTCACGGCGGCACCGACGCTCTCTTGCTCTCCTCTGATAAACACGACCCGCTGCACTCAGTCAAAGCCTTAAATGAGTTTTTCATTTTGGGGTCTTTTTCCTCCATGGTTCAGTAATGCTCTGGAGATTAACCCAGTGACCCTGCAGGATTCACTGTGAATGACTTAAGGGAGATCGGGCAGAAGCTGGAGGACACAAGAAAAACAATATGTGTGGCGGATTGAAGCCTATTTTGGGTACAGATGTGTTGGTTAAAGTAAAGGGACAAGACATTTCGTTTACCATCCGGCACCGTGACCGGCCAGGGATTCGCTGGGGTACCCTGACATCTTAGAGATGAAAGTGATTTCATTCTGATCTTGCTGTTTTCTTCCTCCTTGTCCTCCTCCGCGTCCTTCGCCCTACAGCCCTGTCCTCCCTCGCCTAGCCATCTGGTGGGGCCTGGTGTGTTTGCACAAGGCTTGGTCTTCTGGAATGTCAACATGAGGCTTTGTGTGAAGCCAGAGGAGCCCGCATCCACTGGAGATAAGACCCCCAACCCCAGGAGAGGAGGAGGGGTCAGAGGGTGGGAGGCCGCGGTTGGCGTCAGTTTAGAGGGTGACTCAAAGTTTAACAAAGCTGCTAAGTAACCACGGTGCCCAAGGAATAATCCTGGACGTAACCCTCTCCGCACTCAGCAAACTCCAGACTCCACACCAGACTCTCATTTCTGGGTTGACGAAATCTGAGCTCCCCATAATGGTAAACCTAATGTTGTATTTCTGCATTTGAAGCAGGTACCTCACTCAGCTCTTTGCCATCTGACCAATCAGGTGAGAGTTGGACCCTGTCGAGGCGTTCGCATTGGGTAGCAGATAATGAATGGTTCACCGCCAGGTCAGTGCTCAGGGGCCTGCTTGTGTTTGATTAAGGGCGAGCACGACACCGTGTCTGTTTCTGCATGGAAGGATAAACAAATGGGGTGTGTGTTTGTGGTCTCGACTCGTGTTTATGTGCGAGTGAGGACGTGTGCGCGGTGCGCTTACCCTCAGGATCCTTATTCACTAATGGCGCAATTGTAATTCACAGGCTCCGCTTCCAGTTAGTTCGTATGCTGACTTAGCTCCATCTGAAAGTCTGAGGTAACAGCTCTTGGATTAGAATCAACAGTTAAAAACAGAGTTGAAGCCAGATCTGAAGAACTGAGTAGAGGACTGATTCTACTTGTTAACTGAGAGAATAACGTGTCCCACTTCATAGTGTTTAATCAGATTTAAGTAGGGGGAATACTGCACAGTCGACTAAACACTGCTGAGGTGTGTCACGCTGAGCTAACTTGACATGCTTTACAGCTCTGGGCGTGTTCTGTAAATGAACCCGTCATCAGACTCCCTGCCCGCTTGTGCCAATCACAACACTCGCCCCGTCACTCAGCGCTATTCCCCCGTGTCTTGTCCCGCACTGATGATGTCACAGGTGACATCAAACACCATAAAAACCCGAGGAGCACGGCTGATATTCTGCCAATGTGTCAAACATGGCTTTTCCAATGGTGCGATTTTCAGTTCTCTGCACAAACTCAATGCCTCATGTGGTTAGGAGTTCATGGCGAGGAATGAGACAGAGGCAGATCTGTGCTTCATGAGAAACTGAAATGAATCCAGAGGAGAGGGAGGTATCTGGATTTTATGCTTATCAAACATGTCTGATATCAGGTCTGCTCTGTGGGAATGAGAGGTAAAGTCTTTAAAAGGAACTGAAGTAAGTGATAGTATTGAAGGATCGATGTGAAAATATTATGAGGAAAAAAAAAGCCTTGTGTCATGACACCAGTTATTTATTTATTTGTGGCTGCTGCAGCTGATCAAGCCAGAATCACAGTGGAGGCTCCAGCCCAGTTTATTTACATGTTCAGTGCAATTGTTTCGAGAGTGAGTTAAGAAGAGCAAACAGCAAAGTCAGAGGAAATATGCGAGGCCAAGTTTAGCGATAAACTGCAGCTCGCTCTCTCTCTTCTCGCACGCTCAGCTGAACCGAAGGCCCGACGTATTCCTGGAGCCCAGAGAGGTGGAGTAACAAGAGCCTGCTGGCCTCCGTGTCAGGAGACAGACGGGATGGAGACGTATGGCAGAGTACACGCAGCACAGTTACCCGCTCCAGCACCATTACTGTCACGAGTAAACACAGACCCAGGCCAATAAAAGAGGCTTGTAAAAAAAAAAAAAAAAGAAAAAAAAAGAGTGCCCATAAATGATGTTTAATTGAAACTGTTCAGGGGTGCAGTTCGTCTGAGCTACAGCTCTCAGGGGTCCAAACACACACACACCAGGGCTTGGGGAGGGGGAGGTGGAAAAGGAGATGGCGCGGGGAGTGAAAGAAGGGAGATTAGGATTGATTGGAAAGGGAGGTTAGGAGTGTTTTATCTTCCAATAGTGAAAGTATAGCAGACATTTATCAAATGCATGATTTGGACCCACACAAGTCTTTTTATCTAACTTTAAGTGATTCAGTGCAATGAATATCTTCCTAGTTACACACAGCACAACAGTCTCCTGACAGTTCTGGGTCTAAGTAGTTCTGTGTTCCCATCACAGTCCAGGAGGAAAAGTTGACATATCCTCAGCCTCAGCTGCAGGAGCTGGCGCCTACCTTTGTCAGGTGGACTTTTCTTTTTTTCTCACAATCCGAATGACGAATGATCACCATGACAATGCCATGGTGACAGACGGGGGTGCATAAATCACATGGGAAATAAATCACCATCGCGCAACCTCCCCCTCCCACCTTCATTTACCTGCATCACTCTTTCCAACTAACAAGAGGTGCACTGTTTCTCCAAAGGCCTGCACACTTCATTCACCTTCACCCTGAAACTCACCCCCTTCCTTCAATTCATCAATTTCAGCTTCGCTTTCAACATTTTGTTGGTTCCTTGCTGCCTGTGTTTGTGTCTCCTGACTCCCCCTTACCAGCCTCTCACCCCTGGTCAATCATAAGCCCCTGACCCCCTGACTAGAGTGATTGTGTGCTGATGACAGTTTGGGGGCAGGTAAAGGAAAACTCTCTCTCTCTCTCGCTCCGTCCACACGCTGCAACTTTTCATTTTCAAAATCAAGAGCTGAAAGTAATGAAGATCAAGATGAATGACTAATAGAGCCCTAGAAATCTAAGAGATTTACGATAATTTTGGTTTGAAAACACCAATTTTCAAAGTAAAACCTTGCATGGATGCAGCCCCCCCCTTCCTCGTTCTCTGTTGTAAGGAGTTCATTAAACAAAGTGCGCTGTGAGTGACGTGCTGCTGTACCTGCCCGTCTGCTCAGAGGTAACAAGAGCCAGCTCTGTCTGTCCTGCCCAGGCAAGACCGAATAATTATGCTGCAGCTCCCGACTTAATCACTTTACTGTACCTCAAAGCCCTTCAGATCTGCAGGTTCTTGCCTCCCTTTTCTATTTTTGCCGCCACTTGCTGCCAAAGTGTTGCAACACTTTGGATTATTTCTTTCGGAGACAATGATGGGTGTAGGCAGTCTGCTGCGGTCGAGGCAGTTTGTACATGCAGGGAGAGAAGAGAAGGCGAGTAGTTCAAGGTGCGCTGCAGGCTCTAACTCAGACACACAGTGAGCTGCGGGGTCACTCGCAGGTTAGCTTCAATCTCATCTGGGCCCTGACACATTTGTCCATTTCTCACATTTTCCAGAGAGTTTAAATTCTTGTTGAGTGAAAACTGGTGCAGTGCGCTTCAGTCTGAGTCATGGATCAATATAATGGTGATGTAAGACACTGCTGCTGTGCTTCTATACCTCTAGTCAATGACCAGGCCTGTATCCTGGTTGTATGAAGTCTGTCTGGGGTTTTCCACGTGTCCCACTGGGGAACATATGAATCTGAGTTTGAACCTCATCCCTCTTCTGCTGTGAATCCATTCCCTCCCAGGCTCCATGAGGTGGCTGGCCCCTGCCTGAGCACTGAAAGGGGGGAGCAGTGGCAAGGAGGGCCCCTGAAAAGGTGCATTGTGCTGGTTTCGAAGGGCCTGAGGCTTTCGCCTGTCAGAGGTTGTGGTTCTAGGCCTGCAGCCAGGCCTTCAGACCCTCTCGCTTGGCAGGGACTGAACTCACCATCTGGAGTGACGGGCCCTTCCTGGGCTGCTCCATGAGCTGCACAGAGCCAGGCCGGGCTGAGCTGGTTAGGCTCGGATGAGACACACCACAGAGGGCTGCAAAAATAAACCATTGGTGCTTCACTGAAATTCCGTGGCCCCCGGAGTCTTAACTGGAGGATCGTTCCCATGGGAGAGGGGCAGAGTGGCCTCACACTAAGCGGCAGAGAGCAGGACAGAACTACTCTTTCCTCTGAAAACAGCAAACATTTCTCTCTGTCCAGTCATTTTAATCCTTGTCCAATCCTAAAAATGCGTAACATGTGATCGCTCATAAACATATATGGTTGAAAACGCCGCTGGCCGCAGAAATATGTGTCAGCAAATGTTACAGATTACTCATTATCTCATCTCCTATGCACGCGAACAGATGTATCCTCATAAAATGGAGAATTTAACTGCACAGAAGGGTCAGAGATGCTTGTAATTCATGATCCATGTTGCGACATGACCTAGCCGAGACTAATACTAGTTGTTTCCTTTCCAAGTGGTTGTCTGGTGAATAAGCAAAGACTCCATTGTGATGAACAACAGCCAATCAGCAAGACCGTGTGAGTGTCTACGTCATCATTTCCAAACATCTAAAGGTTGCAGTTTCCTAAAATCTCTGCGTCATTTAAAACCGTGGAGTAGTGTGGACACCAGGCTGTTTGCAGATGAAAATTTAGTAGAGTGGACGTGGCCTTAGAAACGTCACTGCTCCGACGTCCAAAACAACCCCATGACTCCTGCTCCCGCTTGTTGACGATAATGATGTTTGAATTGCACTCAGAAACCAGCTCAGGTTGCATTTGGCTGCCCGTGCATTCTGCCCTGACGTTTGATCAAAAGACTGGATAAATGGTGTGAAGTGAGTCACCCCCATCAAAAGTGATGTATTATGTTTACGAAATGCCATCACCCGTTTCTGATGCAAGTTTTTACTTTTTATATCCAGGAGTAGGTCTGAGGAGGAGTGAGAAGTCAGCGTGTCGGCCCGGCTGAGCTGCACTCTGATCTGGTCTGCAGAGTGCATACGCTGCGTTTCAGACGCACTGCTACACATGACATGGAATCAAAGTTTCCTCCTTCAACTGGAAAGCGAGATAATTCATGGTGCACTTACTATGGAGGAGAAAAATGCGAACCACATTGTGTTGGGTGTTTTAGTGGGGCAGGTCTCTGCATCCCCCTCCACCCCCCCCCCCCCCAACTCTTGCAACAGAATAAAATTCCTCTGCCTCTCTGGAGCTGGCCCAAGCCAAGCAAATTATGGCCCAAAATCTTTTTATATGAACTTCTGTCACGCAAAAACATCACTAAGCCCCATCTCGAGCTTTCCCCTCTCCTGGACCTGGCCCTGTTTTATCCTGTTCCTCCGAGCGAGGCCATTATGCTGAATCCTTGAGGCCTCCCTAATCAAAAGGGAGAGAAAACAAACAAAAGAGCAAAAAGCCCAGACCCTGCAGAGACCTCTTCAGAGAACGGGCTTCAAAACAAAACACGAACACGAAGTCACATGCAACGACTGATCAATAAAACCATCTTCTCCTCCTCAGAGTTGAACTCACATACTCCACAGCTGGAACCACCATGACCTGAGCCTCCATTAGATGACAACCCAGTAGTTCTGATTAATTAAGTTCTATGATTCATAGTTTTGAACTCCTCTGAATAATAATGATGCTGTACTTGAGATGGGAGTAAGAACATCCCCGAGTCAGTTTCTGACAGCAAGAAAAACATGCAGTTAAGAGGATTAGATAAGTTATGGCAAAAAAAACAAAAAAACAATCATCATCCAAACTTACAAGACCAAGCACCAACACAGCAAACTAATAAAGTACTTTATGACACAGTAAAAGTACTGTGGGCATTTAATTTTGATTTATTTTGGTGAGTAAAATATTGACATTAGTGAAACGCATTATTCCCCGAACTACAAACAATAAAGCATAAATTTCACATAACTGTAATTTTTTGTGAAAGTATAAAAAAGCAGTCCAGTCTCACAGTGTTTCTCCATTCATCTCCTGTGCACCCCAGCTTTCACCCCCAAAGTTCAGCCTGGTGTGAGCCACTCAAATGGCCATGTTGTTTACAGTAGTGTTAAGTGTGTGCCCCTCCAGGATCAGTCGGAGCCATAATCCCCTCTTCATTCCCACTGAGGCCCAGAGAGTGTGTAAGTGGACATGGGTGATGGCAGACAGGGAACGGCTCACCAGCCCACCCATTCACGCCAGCCACGCAGCCAAAGACACTCAGAGAAGTCCACTCACTCTTCATACGCGCACACACACACACACAATGAGAAAGCTCGACATCAAACAATTGTAATGGAGGAGAGTAAATGGAAAAGGTATGCTCTCTTTTCCTCCATGTTACCCCCTTTCTTTCTCTGTTCTCCCTGCGTTTTTATGTCGTGTCACCTTGTAAAAAAGGCTTTATGGTCTTCCCAGGCCTCATGACTACGAGTGTGGTGAGGTGGATTCTGGGAGCTTTAGAACTCCTCCAGGACCAGAGCTTACTGCGAATGACAAGAAAGCATCTGCAGAGAGCTGGAGCTCGCAAACAGGGAAATGCTGATATCTGACCCCCTCTGCTATTGACCCCAGTGACCCCAGCGATGGTTTGATAAGAGACATAGTACAGGTGGTTATAACTTATATTCCTGACAATATAAATCAAACAGTCCGACTTTAAGTCTGTCTGTCATCACCATCCAAATAAAACTGACCGATGGCGCACACACATTGAATGTGCATCACCACGGTGAAGTGACGCCAGGACAGATGTGGAAGGTCGCAGCTTTGTCTTTTTCAAAACATAAACTGTTGCCGAGAGTGAATTCACATGTGGCTCTGGATTGGTTTCCGCTCGCTCTGCAGGTCACACGACCCTGGACAGAATGTGCCACTGCAGCCATTTATATGCTGTGTAATCTGATCCAACTCTTTAACTAAATCAGCAGAAAGAGCCTGAATGAGAAAGCCACATGACAGAAACTGGAGAAAAAAGGAAAGGAGGGGCAGTGGTCATAAGCTGTGAAACGTATGTAACGTCTTTAACATCTTCACCTTGACCCCCCTTTGCGTTCTATTTTTGTGGTCCCTGTGCAGGCCAGTCTGTATAATGTCCACACAGAGTCAGTGTGGGGCCTCACTGAGGTTCTACAACTATGCTTTAAATCACACAATTAGTGCTCGGCTGGGGGATTTATTCTTTCTGGCAACAGCATGTCTGAGGTTTATGTATGGCCGTGGGGAAAAGAATGAAAAAAAACAAAAAAAAACCCCACCCGGAATATCAGATTTTATATCACATCACATACATTCATTAGTCAATTCAGTGCATGCGTAGCACTGCATTTAAAATGACTGTTTAGCATGCAAACAGTGTGTAATCCTCATTTTAGTTGCATCATTGATTTGCCTAATCTTCAGTTTCAAGAAATTAGGAATAATTCTGAAGTGTGTGGGCAGTAATATGGGTGTATATGTGATGTTACCACAGAGTTTAATATAAAGATTTATGTCTTTTTCCCCTGGACAAATAAACAGACTCAAATGAACATCACACTCAGTACAACTCAGCTTTGGATGGAAATGTTGTAATTTTCCCCTTTCCATTGCTTATTTAATCACAGATATCTTCGCACTCCTCACACAAACAGAAAGCAAATCAACACCGGACAGCCCCAACAGACACTGCGCTGTTGGGAAGCGAGTATGTGAGACAAGCCTCCAAAAACTTGTGTGTGTAACTAAAGAGCAGACTGCGATTTCCAGTGTCCAGCTGATGGCTGCTGTCTCCCGTCCAAACCACAAAACACGTGAGACTGCACAGAAAAAGCAGCAGAGCAGTATTAATACTGCACACATGCACACAGTACCTATACCTACAATAAAATACTAACAACCTCCCCCCCTTTTTTTTTTCTTTGCCCACACGTAAACACATAAAATGTTTACAGGGCAGTCACAGGGAGCCTTCGTCAGACAGCCGTCATTCGAACACACTGAGACTAAATTGAATCATCATAATGATCCTCATCAATCACAGTCAAGGGAAATATGAGTTTGTGTTGGGGATGAATCATGTCTGATGAATTGGATGCATTTAATGGCCTGGGCGTCCTGAAGATGAGCAATGAGCTAAAGACATTCCCACAATTTGATTTCCCATTAGCCTGGTGGAGTGGAGAGGGGCCAGTCACAAGCACCACACCACCCACTTTGATTGATTTGATGTTTATTCATATCGGGAATGATGGGCTCAACTTTATCTGTTGTGGAGAAAATAAGCAAAAGTAATCAACTTATCAATTGAGTGTGTTTTAAACTTTAACAACATTCCAGGGTGTACATAATTTATTTGAGGTGGTGGATGATGGTGAATGTTCATTATTCTAATGAAATTCTTTACTTGAGGTATGATTCTTTGCTTCCAACCATCGATTCAACCATCCTTGAATGTGTGTGTGCGTGTGCATGTGTGTGTGTGTTCTTGTGTGGCATATATGCTCCAGGTTGTGCACTGAGAGAAAATTTACGACCGAGCTGGTCGCTCTTCCTCTTGCTCCCGGGCAGGAAAAGTCATGAAATATGTGTTAAGCAATAAAGGAGACCAGCAGTGTGTTTGTGTTGAAACAGTGCAAATGGTGACATACACACCAGCTGTTTGCATACTGACACACACACACACATCTGTGCGATCCTCAACTGGGAACCACAAAGTGGAGAACAGAACGATGGACTCAGATGGTGAGAGAGAGGATACTCGACAGTACAGAGGTGAGAGAGAAGGAGTGAGCGCCAGTGGAAGATTGAGGCTGTGTAATTCTTGGCGGTATCTTCGCACCCTGTTACATTCCTTCCATGAAAGAATGCAACCAGTATAAAAGCCATTAACTGCAGTGGTAGTCGAACAATGGCCTAGCTCATTGACTATGCTATCATTTTCTGCTTTGTTAATTATATATTAAAATACTCTGTTTTGACTAAACGTGGGGCTGGTTGCAGAGTCAGCTACAGCACATCTGAGAGATATAAGGGGACAGAGAGTCAGAAACACATTCCTCTTTTCTTTCGCTGTGTTTGTTGCCAGGTTGAGGAACAGTTGGAGAAATGGGTTGCTGAGTAACACTGACAAGAGGCAGTTTTCGCCGTGTGTGCATGCTTTTAGCTGCGTGTTTGGTTTACTCTTGCCCAATGTGAGAGAAAATGTGAAAAATATACAGAATGTACTGCAAGTATTTATCTTCCCGCTGCCCAAGAGCTGATGAGGAAACGCTCACACACTGCACACATTGTTTCTGGTGGTAATAAGCCAACTGGATGGGCTCCAGTGAAAATAGTATGAAGGACGAGATGGTAATCTATTTACCCATTTTAACATTCTTGCAGCGGTATAGCTCACCTCAGTGTGTTGCTGTGGGGGGAAGCCATTATCCACTCTTTCAAACTGATGGCGAAAACACATTTTCAGTTCAGGAAGAGCAGTTTGTTGGGGAGCAATTGTGGCAATTGATGGTTATTGATCCAAAACCGCTGATCATATTGGGGAATGCTGATCTCTGCAGAAATAAAAACATTTGTGGCTTAATGAGTGACAACTTGAGCCCCGCAAAGCCGCTGAAAGCCTTTAATGGGACTTTTGGAACAACTGTTCAACCCCGTTCGCCCGCAACCCCCTCTCCCCACATGGCCGATGTCTCCACGTTGTGGCATACAGTAAAATTATGGCCTAATTAAGTCGGGGGGGGGGTGGTTAGGTTTCAGGGTCTAACTGCTGCTGCTGCTGCCCGTGATGCTATCTGCCCAGGCTCAGGGGAGCACAGGGGACCCACATCGAGACCCCCACCCTCTTAGGAGCTATGGGTGCAGACAGTTTGGTGCCACAAGGCCCGGAACCAGTAATGGACCAAGTGGTGACTAATGAGCTCCTTATCACACAAATGGTAGCATGTGGTGTGGGCCCCGTCCCCCTGCCTGCTCTGCAGAGCTAGACCGAAGTACACTTACGCACTCAGTGGCAGTTCATTTTCACATGTCATGCAAACTTGCAAAGATACATAATCTCTTTTTGTGTTTTTCTTGTCACTAGTAAATCTTACTGCATTTGTGCTGTATTTCATTCTGCCAAACAATTCTTGTCAAACAATGTGCCTGAAGCCCCAAATTCATCATGTGAATATTTTTGTTGGTGCTGGCTTTGTGGAGTTTGTGTACACTTTTGTGACATGTTGATTTAGTTGCTTGATGTTTAGATTTTTTAGATTTAACTTTTATTAATATCTTATTTTTTTCATCTTTCTTTTTCTCTTTTAAATTTTGATGTTTATTAATGATACTACCTCTGCATTAATATATAAATATATAATTCCTGCCATGATGTTTACATCTGCATCACTTTACCCAGTTATGGCATAGCTTAGCATGGCATATGCTTTTTATTATTACATTTTTCTGTGTGTAATGTCTTGCATGTCATACCACTTACTTGGACCTGTCGTAAAGAAGTTGAAGAAGTCATCATATTTTTTGCAGAGATAATCCGCTTAAGAACTGAAACAGACAATGCCGAATTTTGAATTAGAGGCTGCAGCTTGAACCACAGCTGTGTTGGAGTTGGTCATAGAGTTGCATAATTGACATTTATTTACTGAAAAATGCTCCACCTCATTAAAAGCGAGCATTAATTGCCAAAACAACTTGCCAAAACTGAAAGTCCACACTGCTCAGCTCTCTGGGGCCCTCGGTTATTAGCGCTTACATAAACCTAGCCACAGACGTGGACGTCATCTTAGCATGAGTGAGCCATTTGTTGTATCGCTGACTCCCACAACAAACTTATGCCTTGATCACGTCCCCCCTTCGCAGCTTTCACTGGATGTCGTCCATAAACCCAAACACATCAGCTCATTTCTGACAGAGTCGTGACAAATTACAAACCTTCCCTGTGTTCGGGGGGTTTCAGCCGGACGGTGTTGGTGAGTGCAGGAGCAACAAATGCAGCATGTTTGGAGACGAGGGCCGCTGAGAGCCAAGATGTTGTCAGAAACAGACTCGGCACGGAACTAACACTGCAGCCCTGGGAACCAGCGTTGACCAGATGGTGGCACTTAGCTGAACTCTTTGTCAGCATTAAATTGTTTAATTTCATATATGCCTGCTTAATACAGAGCAATGTTTATGTTTACTCCCATAATGGAATTTGGATTTGTGCAATGGATAAATATTTACAGCCCAAGATGAAAAGCCATTCATCAGGTTTATGATAGCGTCTCAGGATGAGCTGGTGGGATCACTTCAACAAGATGGTTTATGAAATCTAGTTTATCTGGCAAGAGCCGTCATTGTCTCATCTTCCCTGCAGCTGACGTCACCTTGTCTATGTTGCTTTTGGGGGTTGATCACGCTAAGTGCTGTCGTGCAGTGGATGCTGCCTTACGCAGAGCATGCATCAGTGCAGTTCAAATGAATCGTAGCATCCCATTTTATTAGCAGTTGAACCTGATCCCTGCAGCATTGTATACAGATGCTGCCTGAAACGGGAGCCAACGGACAAGTGAAGCTCTAGTGATCCTGAAGCAGCAGTATGTTAGGTTAGGTTAGGTCCTCCACTCGGCTAACAGACAGTTGATTCATTGTAGGGGTAAAAGGTGGTCAATGGCCCATTACATCAGATAAGCACCTGACTGGGTGGCTGGATGGATCCCCTCTCTGAAACTGAGGGTAAACAATGCGGGCCTAGAGTCACCCCAAAATGAAAGGACAATCCGAGCTCTTCAGAGCGGCTGCGGGGTCGAGAGAGGGCAGCAGAGCTAATAGAGGCTTTGTGACCGGCAATGGTTGATGGATCTGGTGACAGTGATCAAGTCCGTGTGTGTGTTGGGGGCTTGTCACAGTGGTATTGTAAAGTTTGCCTTGCCGACAGTGTTAGGTATTACCACTGATAAACGACGTGGTAATGGGTAGAAGATGGGTCAGACAAAGAGCTCCAGATGGAGAAAGCCATGGATGAAGGATGAGACGCAGCATGGAGGAACGGCACCATCTTTGCTAGCGAACTTTGTTAATGACTCATGATCTCACATGCATGAGCAGGAACACCTGTTCTGAGATAACTGTCTCTCTGTCTTACCAAACATCTGCAAAGCTGGATGCTGTTGAATAACAGAACTTAGGGATAAATAACACACATGAAATGGCTTTGATTAATCACATGAATGTGAGTGAGCTGACACAAATGTTTGGAGCGCGGAGAGTAGAATCAGTTCTTCTTTTCTAAACCTTTTTAGATCGCATGCTAAACCATGCCACACCAGTTTAACAGGTCGGACTGACCTGATGATGTTCACTTACAATAATTGAAACTAAGGAAATGCATACTCCGATAGGCGGGTTGGAAATACATTCCACTGAAAACACAGTTGTCAGCCTTGATGGAGCTGGAGCAAATGTCAGAGAATCATCAGTCAAAGTCAGTTTTATTCGCCCTCTGGGAAACATAAATGTCTCTGGGGAATTTCTAAAATAGAAAATGTGTGTCAAAGGTTTACTAAACAGAAACCTCCCATAACCCTGGAGCATGATGCACGTCCTAAACCCTGAACTGGTATGTTCTACTCAAAAACAGGTGACCTTCTAAGACTCAATGTTCTTTTAATGACAAATATAGAAAATAAGGTCAGATTTAGGCAATGGTAAAATATATATTTTAAAGATATTTTAAAGTGTCTGTGAGTGTGTCAGATCACACACTTTTACACATGTGTATTTAGCCGTTAGCAGCTACACTGCACTTCTCCCTCATATTTTGCTAATCAGGATGAATGGATGACTCAAAAAAAAAAAATCCAAGTTGCTTTTCTGATTGGTTGAGTCACGTGTTCCATCACCAGTGCCTCTGCGAGGTGTTGGCAGAGCGTCGGCGTGCACGCCGCCTGCGGCTGGCCGGCAGACAGTGGTGTGTGTCAAGGTGTGGCCTCGCTTTGCATTCCATCGTATTGTCATTTCAGGCCCGAGGCAAACGTGTCTGCACGCTGCAGTGACACTCAAAAGCACAATAACACGTTTCAGAGTGGCCCAGCTTGTGTCTTCAAGTGAACTTGAAAATTTTGGGGGCCTCAAATTCGCAGACACTGGGTGGCTGGCCGTACGCGAGGGGTCAGAGGGGGGAGATGTTCTTGGGTGAGTGAAGACAAAGAGGTCAAGCTGCCTGTGAACACGGAAACATGATCTTCAGTCTTGATAAAGAGGGGTTGAGTTAAGCTAAACCAACAACAGCTTTGCCGCCTTCAGACGTTCATGTATTTTCCTCCTGTGCACTGAAAACTCCTTCGCTCTCTGGACACGGATTTGTTTTGTCTTCCAGAGAGCAGCTTCTCTGCCTCTCGTGGCTCTGACCAGAGGCCTGATGTTTCCAGTTAACCCGCAGTGGAAGTCTCTCATTTGACAAACAGCAGTTATGCCCCAAGAGATCTGGTACATCCAGAAGACAGCCAATCCACATGAAGGCCCATGCTGGCAAATGAAACTTTTACTGATCCCACAAAACACACGGTCTCTCTCTCATTGTGATTTACGCCCGCCTGTGTTGTCAAGATGCTCCAAACCAGCTGCACAAATTGATAACAGCGTAGTTTATGAGCGTGGTTGATCGCCCGTACTTCTGCAAGCGGTTTGGAAACTGTCTGCAGGATGGTGTGCGTGAACACTCAGGCCTGCGTGTTTTCCCACTCTTTGATCTGTCTGGGATTTTGGGGTTGCTTCATTTCGGATTCCATCATTCTGAAGGGTGACTGAGGGCAGAGACTCTCCCCTCCAACAACGGGAGTATCTCTCTGAAGCTTCTTCCACGCATGCACCGATCTCCGGATGAGCTCCTGAAACAATCCAGAGGGGCTGTAAGTGAGAACACAAATGTTCAAGTTTCTCCTGTGGGTGAAAGCTCTGGATAATGTCCTGGTGAGCTGTGTTAGAGATCCTCTGGAGGAATCACCGTGAGCAAGAGGACAAGTTGATGACGTTTCTGATACTCGACAGACAGGAAAACTCCAGAAAAAGTCTTGACCCGGCTGTCCAGACACTCTGTGGAGTTAATGTCAGAAAATGACTCAACTCAACAAATCCTGAGAGAGTGGAAGGTACATGGAAAATTGTGTGGGTGTTTTTGGACTTTTCTATTTTGTGAGATTGGACATTAGGTGACGTGACTAGTTCCTGAAGCTGACAGGGAAAACAGAGCACTGCCCTCCTCTGAGATGCTCAGAGAAAACAGCCAGGATGTCTGCGGATGTTGCTAAATGCTCTGTCTCGGCCGTGCTGCAGTGACCTGGACTACAGGCCATTATCCTGAACTGCTGTATCGTGACAGAAAGTGGCAGAGTTGTTCTTGAACTCACAAGTCAGGGATGTTACAGACGAGCGGCCAGAGGTCGCTCCCAGCCGGGCCCCGTCCACTCACACACTTGTATCAGGCATCTGGATAAAACACGCTGCATTTGACGCCTGCTCTGAAGCCAAGTGCTGTGGACGGAGGGCACGTCCCTCAGTATGAGTCACACGTACCTGGCTGATGATGATAATAACAAACAGGAGGAGGTGAGGGACAGAAAAACATTTATACGAGCCTGCACAGTAGATCACTCTCACCCGGGGGTGGAGTCGGCAAAGGCCGGGCTGCTTTATCGACTGTTTGGCAGCTCGATGTGATCGGAGGGGAGGGACAGAGGATTAGAGCTGTCCTCTCACCTGAAACAGTCCTAATCCAGCAAGGGTTACTGCCCCTTACAAGTGGATTTGAAATGACCTGGTGACGCTGTGAGTCAGAGATAAGACACCGAATCACATTAAGTCAAAAAGGTTTCTGTGAGTTTAAGAAATCATGACTAACAGTACCACCATTATTGTGACGTCGTGAAATAAGCTGTCACTGTAAACTAGGGTTCAACGCCTCCAATTTCTCATTTCACAACAGCTGTAGTTGTTACCAGTTACAAGAAGACGTACCTCGAATGTCATTTTACTGCTTTTTCCTTGCACATCGCGTCATCACTTTCATCTCGTTTCTCAACAAGTAGGTGCGGGATGACTCACCTCGCTCCCCAGCAGTAATCATAAACTACCACAGAACAAAAATGCACCATGGAAGGTGCATATTTTTCATTTTAAATGCTGGAAAACTATATAAAAAAGAGGCGATATGCGGCCTAAAGACATCCTTACCACCTCCAGCTCAAAGATGAAACAGGAGGATTTAATCGTCATGATGAAAAATAGCATTCAACACCACACCTGCTCACTACACTGCATGATGGACTGTTTCTCAACTCCTCTGAGCAGCCCTTGTTAGCACCCGAAACACACACACAGACGCACACATGCACACACAGCACGCTGAGGTGTTCCGACTTGTTGGAGGACAAACAGAAAAGATTAAGACTGAACGGCTACCGCACACACTCACTGTGGGGTGGGATAATTACCCTGCCAGACTGAAACATAGCTTAAAAAAAGAAAAACGTGAGTGATTCTCCTCCAAGTGGTTTATTTATGGTCTTTAATTCTGCCCCGCAGCAAGTGCATCTTCCTGGGAGCGGAGGCCTCCTATCTCTCGGGAGCTGCCGGGATAGGTCCTACAGCAGAGGCGATCTAAAAAAGCCCGGCAGGCTCGCCAGCACAGAGGCGTTATGACAACACCCAGAGATGGCATGAAGTCATCCTGCAAGACTACACATGCAGCCACACCAGCGAGCGCTTACCTAGAGAGGAGACAAACTTTCTCCTCCCCGCTGAACACAAGCGCTGCAGGGGGAAGAGGGAGACTGGATTTTGTATTGAACTGTCGCTGAATAACTGTCATTACTATAATAAAAGAGCCTTTGTCCTTCACCACGAAAACATATTTTCCCACTTACGACAAGTATTTTCTCAGCTAACATCTTAAGCTTTGTGTGCCCAGATTTTATTGCAAAAGGCTCGTTTAACATTGTGGGAAGTGCAATAATATTTTTTTCTTGCTGAGAGTCAGATGAGAATATTGATACCACATACGTCTGCAGGGAAAAGTTTAGTTTGGCTTTAATGCTGAAAATAAGGGGGAACAGCTTGGCTCTGTCTGAGGGTTAGAAACTAGGCCTACGAGCATCACACGCTGCACCAGGTCCCGTGAAGCACAGCGTCTTCATGCTAACTTAAGATGACACTCTGCTGGCTGCTGCTTTATATTTACATACCTCATTGTAGAATCATTCTTCCTATTATACACGCAGTAAAAAAGTCAGAGAGTATTTCCCTAAATATACCAACTATTCTTCTGAGCTGAGACACAACATTTTAAGATTTATTTAGGATAAATTCAATCAAATCCAGATTTCCAGAATCTAGATAGAGATTAAAAAAAAGAGCTTCACTTAAGGCACCTGTAAATTGGTGCCAACTTTGGCTGTGCAGTTATCTGTCATGGCCCATAATAAACTTGACAATATATAAAACACATAACAGAATGCATATTGAATGCACACACACACACACAAAAACCACCATCAAATAACAAGCTGCAGGCTGCAGAGTTCTTACTGTGCCACGTTTAGACTTCATATTGTGGTGTACTAGAAAAAAACAAGCAAAGAATTCTAGACTCAATTATTAGCCGGAGGATATTCGCAATCAGAGAGATCACATCCGCAGCAACCTGTGCACACAAGTTCCCGAATCTTCACCCTGAAAGCAATCTGATTCTGATTGTTTCCCCAAATGATGATGGACACAACCTCATTGAGACTGTGCCAGTGTGTGTGTGGACGGTGACTCCAGTTAATCATCTCCTTAGGCCTGATGGGTCACATGGGAGCAATAGGAGTCGTCTTTATGTCCAGGTGATGACAGACACTCAGGACTGTGGAGTCACAGAGGAGGAAAAGTCCACACACAAGGACAAACACGCACACACACCAGAAACTGTATGAGCACACATAAACACACAGTAGGGTTCTACAGAAAGACATTTCACACCAATCTAGCACCCCGAGATTGTGAGGAGCTCGGACTGAGGAAGAGGTGGCGAGGACACAGAGTGAGACAGTTAGGTTTTTAAAAGTCCTTTTAAAAAATGAGGTCATCTCAAACACATCAAAACACAAAACTACCACCACTTCTACTTCAGATTACCTTCTCAGAACTGGCTGCGAACTGCAGATAAATAATAACCCACACAGATAACTCTGGCTCACCACTTTCTCTTTTGATCAATGAAAACTGTCCTTATCTAAACCCTTATCAGCCTGGTATAACTTTATTGAAAAGTTAAGGCCCAAATTTTCATTCATCACTGTCATAGTGAAGTTTAAAATACACCCGACAATGGTTCCCAGTGATTTGTGGTTGCAGCTCAACATTCAGAATCACCAGTAATAATATACCAACACATCTTTGAATAGCTAACACACATACTGTGTAAAGCAATAGCTCCATGCTTACTAACGTTACAGCAGTGTTCTTATTTCTCACCATCCAGCAGATTCAGCTCATGTAATGTGAGTCACACACTTGTTCGGCCGACTGCAGGTATGAACCTACGTTTACCGGAGGATCCAGAACTTGTTTTTCCTGGAGGGAATGAGATCGAAATGGAGCACAAGTGGATTTGGTAGCACGAGTGCAGCTTTGTGCAGGGTGAGCATTACACAGGTGGGTGGGCAAACTAAAATGGATTATGCCAAAGGGACTGTCATTGTGGATAACAATGGAAACCTTGTTGAAGAGCCTAGTGCGGATGTTTCCAAATTTTGTAGAGTTGTTGTCCAATAGCAAGGAGACAACTGAGACAGAGTAAAGTAGAAGTAGCTCAGTTTCACATGTACCACTCTCAGTTGATTTACAATCGATCCAATACAGGCAGAACAGTGGATGTTGCTGTGCCCTGGGTGGAGTCAGTTTATAGAATAACAGACATAAAGGAAGCAGGATGGACAAATGGCATGTCAGGCATGTATATAGTGTTTCTGTAGTCTGCAGCTGATGAGAAATCTTCGTCCACACAAAGGAAGCTAAAGTTTCCCTGTGACTAATGCACTGTCCCTGTTGTTTCCTACACCCCTTCCAGCCCCCTTCACTCTCGCTCTCATCCCATCTATTTCCCTGCTCAGTTAATCTTCTCTGTGGTTGGATCCTCGCCGCCTCAACCAGTCTACTATCTCTGTCTTTTTGGAGTGTCGTCCTTATCTCCAGCCTCCTTCTGGCTGGGATGAAACGCCACATATACAGATGGAAGCAAGCAGAGCTCTGCACCTGGTTGGCAGCGGGGGACGGTAAAGCTCTCGGGAGTCTCTGGGGGGGTGCTTTGGAGTTCAAAGGTGAATGAGATCCTGGTGCTGGGGGACGGAGTGATGAGGTGAACCGGAGAGCTGAGACAGACTCCAGACAGAATCAAATATCAGTCCAAATCCCTGCTTGTTCAGATCCATCATCTAAGGAGCGTTCTGAGACATCCACAATGGAACAGTCCGTTTTTCTCTACACTCTCTCTCCCCTCACCTTCATAATGATACACTCTAACACAGAATTTAACAACATGCTGATCAATCAACCCAATGACCTCTATTTATATTCTCAAAGCATCCCTGTATCCCTAGTAATCTAAACTGTTCTAATTCAAAATACAAAGCAAAAAAACATCTGGATGATGTTACATATTCTTTAAAAACCATCAGAGGCTGACGTGGTAGACTGTGTAACTGTGTAGTTCAGCTTGTAGTTAAAGCTAATGTTAGAATGAGGGACTTTTTTACCATAGCCAATACTGTCAATACGCATTAAATACATCTTAAGTTGTTTCCAAAATAGAATGTAAATGATGACATCACCATCTGTAGCTTTTAAAGTCGAAACCTGTTCTCCCGCACTGGCCCACAGATAAGATATCGTCACTGACTCATCTTCTGGTTTTAATGCCAGTTCAGACTGACAGTAAATCTGCTCTGTTTCACTGTGTTTGAAACGAATCCCTCCGTCTTCTTTAAACCGCTCCACATGGTGGGGTATCTGGAGTCTAATACTCGTGATCCCTCTCATGCGAATGGTATGTTCTACTGGTTGTATTCGCTTTCACACACTGAACCCTGTCCCTTCATGCTCTTCATAATCTATACCTATTACTGCTCATTCATAAAAACCTCGGGGTGGAATTTATGAAGTGAACGTAAAATTCCACCGTTCCTTCCAAGACAAATCAACTTGTTTTAAAAAACCTCTCGGATAATGAAAAACAACTCCACCACGGCAGCAGCAGCGGCAGCAGCAGCCAGAGGTGACAGTTTCCCCTGGACGCAGTCAAATTCACTGCTTCCATACACTGGCAGGATGATGCTAATGCCTCCTAATTGCTTGCATATGTCAAAGAAGCTGTTTTTTTCACTCGTCTCAGCAGCTCAGACTCCATTTTACATGCAGGTTATTTGTGCAGTCACTTGTTGAGAAGATTCACAGCTGAGGGGCCTGAACTCTGCCCCACACTGCGTATTTCTGTACTTCCTGATTGCTATCTTGCTCTGTAACTCAAGTACTTCTCTTAATACTACCACTACGTATAATAATAATAATAATAATAATACTTTGCAACAACACCCAAAGTTGTAGGATTAACAAACAGAAGGTAGGTCAAAGAAGATAACTATAAATCTATTTTTGTAATGATGTAACGGTAGCAGATACTTATATGATACGCTGATAATGATACTGATATTTATTTGTTATATACTGTATATATATAAGTATAGAATAAAGTAATTAAACTGAACAATAGAACAACATTGATACAGTTGTTTATAGCAGAGTTACACACAACTTAAAGTCGACCCAGACACTCCACTGAGACACATTTTTATTCTAGTCTTCCTTTTATTTCTATCCATCACTGTTTCTGGAGCCAGAGTGAGCAGTAAATCCCGGCTGGCAGGATGACTGACAGTTCGGCTTGTGTGGATCTGTTGATAATCATCTTTGTCTCTGGGCTGTGAAGAACTGAGGTGACGGTGGCCAAATTATTCCCTTAAATTCCCTGACAACTATGCCTGTAATGTGTGGAAGGTGCTCGTCCACATTTCCCGCCAGGTCCTAATGTTAACGCCTGGAAGGTGAGGGGAAGGGTAAGTGCGTGAATGGACATGCTGACTGTCAGAGTCAAGAGTAATTACAGCAAACACTCACTGGGCTGATGTGATGAAAAGCAGCACTGAATATATTCCACTGCCACTGGGTGAAAAGGCCACATACTGAGCTAATTGCAGAGGAAAACATTGTCTGAGCCTACGTGTGTGTGTGTGTGTACTTTCCCGTTCTCGCATCGGTGTTGTTGTGGTTTAGCGTGTTTGTTTGCAGAAACCAGCAACGTAACCCTATAACCAGTGTATGTGTGAAGTGTGGGACAGCATCACGTTTCAATCTTCAACGGGAATCTGAGCGTCCTGCTCGGCGAGACCGGTTGCTGGGAGGGAGAGCTCACGATTGGCTCAGGCGATGAAAAGCGACTTTACAGCAGCAGCTTGGGTGACAGTGTACAGTTCTCCCTTGACACACTTGAGAGTTTATTAGTAATGTCTCGTAATTGCAGGCATGTGTGTGCATGGACTCGAAAACGGGGGGTTTTCCAGTTGCTACAGCAGCTCAAACACCCATTTACAGGCTGCTGTATAAACCTGCCGCTTGCTCGTGTTTATGAACGTGTATCTATACGTTTGGTTTGTGTGCGCAACTGTATCCTCTCCACGTGACTGCAGCAGCTCATGCCGCCCGGCCAGGGTCCTCAGGTGAGCCACAGAGGCAGCGTGGGTAAGGCGATCCACCTGAGAACTGCCCAGGGAATTGTGGGCCTTTGTGCCGAGGAGAAAGGCAGGGCCCTGCAGCGTGTGGCTGCTGAATAAGAGCCACTTGTGCCATTTTACGCAATGCACAATAACGCCACCACGGGGACGGACCAATCGAATCAACAGGCTTTTATTTCCTCTCTGTGCCGTGACCCTGTGTACAAATACCTCCAATTATCACTCCCCAAGCCACCTCAACAGCAGCGTCAAACAAAACCAGGATGGTATATGAACACCACTCGCCATTGTTCCTCCCAGCGAAAAACACGCGGCCTTGAAAAACTATACGTTCTGAGATGACAACAGATTATCAGACCTTTCTCTGAATGCAGTGGAAGAATCTAGACGAGACACAATTAAGTTGTTTTCGTTCATGAACTTCTTAAGCGTAGAGAATTCTTTCATTTGTGTCATTTTCAGTTTTGAAAACATAACGACCTGGCTGGCTGTGGGTGGCCCAGTTTCGCTCGACTTAACGGCTTCAATTAAACTAATATTTAGCTTGTGGGAAAAACAAAGGTGTGAGATTAAGTGAGAAAAGCAGAATGGGAGACATGTTGCTTCAGGTCTATGGTTTCTATATTACTACAGCTGGTTCTTCTCATGGCCTCTCTTTGGGAAATAAAGGCGAGAGCGAGGGCGGGAGGCTGCGCAGCTATAGGCAAGCACACATTCTCTGCTATTGAATTTCACATGTTTCCATTTCACACTCTCTCCAGAAGTGTTGCAGTTGCAATTTTTTTGGCCCGTCGTGTCGAGACACTTTCAGGTGTCGGGCTTGAAAGCGCCCAGTGATGATTTACAGGCGGCTTATGAATGACAGATAGGATCTTTGAGGGACACATGCTTGTAGGGTGTGCAGCGGGGATTCGAGGGCAAGACCAGACAGAGGTGGGTGAAGGTGAAGAAAGAGAGTCTCGATAAAATACGTCTCTTTGTTGATGCCAAACACCAAAGACATAATGCACTTCCCATCCTCTGCTTGGGATAATCCTGTCTGCCTCCAGCTACACGCTACAGAGCTGGCGAAGGGGCGGCGCACCCCAACATACAGAGCGACTTTTGTTTCACGCTTCTGCAGAAATGCCTGTCGCTCACATAAACACACAGCACAGAGCGAAATATGGCAGGCGTTGGGGGGGGGCGGGTCACTGTTAATAGCTGCTGTCAATCTCCCCCTCTGACCTGCCCCTGCACATTCCTCCCCTTCCTTGCTTATTAGTCGTATATTAGCTTTTCCATTTGTCTCTGCGCACCCCTGATGGGATGTGTGTTGTCATGCAGGCGTTGCGGACGGCCACATGCAACCATTTGAGAGGCGGGTACAAAGGTAGCTCTGTTTTTCCAGACGCGAAGGCAGGAGTCCAAATTGAAGCGTCAGTATGCACTGTGACAGCAAAAAATTGGGCAGAGGGCAGGATGTGTGTGTGTGTGTGTGTGTGTGTGTGTTACCCAGTCCACTCCCTGCCTGCCCCGGCTCAAACCCAAGCCAGCCAACACCTGAAGCTTATTAAACATAAATCTCCGCTGCAGCACTGGAGATGTAACCCGAAACCCATATTGACTTTTTGGGGGAGATTCATAAATCTTTTTGGTCTCGCTCCTTCCTCTCTCATCAACATTCCTTACATATACCACAGAATGCCGTTTCCAAAAAATGGACAAGGTTTGCCACTCGGTTGTTGACAGAATATTTAAACTCTACAGGTGCGCTAAAGAAACGTAGGAAAAGCCATTTTGTGTGTGAGGCAGGGGGAAATCGAATCCGCGTTCATTAAAAGGGGATGGGACAGATTTCATGAGAGCTTGCATGTGGAGAAAATATTAAACTTATTGCTTTTTTATTTCGAAGGAATGCGTGAACTGCTCTTATTGCAGGGATGAAAGGGACTTCGGTGTTAAAGGGGGAATTACAGTAAAAGTACCACGTGCTGTTGCCCTGCGAAAGCAAATGTTTTTGGCTGTTTCATTTCAGTCTGTCAAAAGAGAAAAGCATTATCGGTTGACGAGCATGAATAAAAACAATCGGGCATCCTGATAATTCTGTCTTTGATTTTTCATGCTGTGAAAATTACCATCAAAGCAGTTTATCTCTACAGTTTGTTAAACAATGATCATCAAGTTCAAGACAATAGGAAATGAAATAATTATTAGATAATGAGCCACATTTTTACTTATACGTTCAATTTATAAAGCTGAAAAAATAATATTAATAATTTTGCAGACACGTGTATAATTAATTTGTTAATTCATATTTATTTTACTTTGTGATCCTATTATCTATTATTATTATTGTTCAATGAAAGGTAACAGGAAATGTCACATTCTAGTTGTGGGGACCACAGGTGGCCACTGTATGATCCTGCACTGCCTGAGTGTGGCTGAAATCTCTGCACTGAGCAGAACTGTTTTAGGGAGGAAAACAGATGCACGAATCATTTCTGTGCTGGACACTAACACAATATTTCCATGGTGTAGCCCATTAGGCGACATCATTCACTCCAACGAAGCGTCTTTATGTTGCAGTAAAGTGAAACAGAGAAGCAGAAACCTGACAGAAGCAGCAGGACACGCAGGAAGTGCTGCTCGCTGGAGGCCTGAGGGGAGATCTAGGTTGCCGCTGAGAAGAATATATATACAAGGAAAATCGATACCATGACCTGCGAATTCTCAAAAGAATTATAATATATTCAAACATCTGGGTGCTATTGTCTTCTAAGCAACAGACACAGCAGCAGGATGTTCCAGACCAGGGGGACCCGGTTTGGATTTGTGGCTACATCACAGGTTGCCACTGCCAGCGCCCTGGGCTGAGAGCCGCCGAGTGCACGACACGCTTCCCCTCCCTGGAAAGAATGAGCGATCGCCGCAGTTTGATGTGCGTTTAGAAATGTGTGTGTTCTAGAAAGTGTCAGTGGGCAGGAGGGGTAGCGACTGCAGAGAAAGAGAATGGGGGAGAAGGAGAACAGAGGAGAGTGGAGGTGTTACAAACTGGGGATGTGCACAAAGGGCCCTCTGTGCAGGGGTGGCCGGCGGGTCACACACACACACACACACACACACCTTCCTCAACCTGCTCTGGCTCTCTCTCTCTCTCTCTATACATCCCCCTGGGGAACCTTCCATTCTAAAGCTGCCCCGACCTGAGCACAGTGAGCTCATATAAATAACTTGACAAATAAGGAAAATGTGAGTCCAGAAAAAGATGGAGGGAGTGGAGGGAAGACATGAGAGAGAGAGAGAGAGAGAGAAGGAAACGCAGCGACAGCAGCAGCAGCAGTTAGTTGAATAGCGTTTTCTTCTCTCTAGCGACAATGTCTCATTGTTTTTCACAAGGGGGGGGCGAGTGGGGAAAAACCACTGGAATTGTGGAATGTATGAGTCTCATTCATTACCCTCATATTCTCGTTTTTTTTATAGCATGTCCTATAATAACAGTCGCGCTCACATACATAAATACAACAGCGATTTCCTTTGGCAAGCGGAGCACTTATGACATCTACCTCCAACAGACAGCAGAGACAGACTGTGTGTGTCGGCGCTGGAGCGGCGGCTGCGTGTTTATACACTCGGCCGTGCGTGTGTGTATTTGCGTCTGCAGAGCCCTGATGGTTTACACAAGAAACTGTTCCCTTTACCCCGTGAGGAGCACAGACCATCTGACAGGCTGGCTGGCACTCTGCGCTCGCTTCGTTGCCTCCTGCCAAATCTTCTACCCCACACTGCTACTCGATGCTAATAAAAACCTAAGGCACTAAACAAATATTTTCCAGAGAAAACTGGAGTTAGGAAAAAAAAAAGAAAGATGGATCCGGCAGAAACAAGCCTTTTCGTCGCCAGTTGCATGTTTGTTTGTCTTTTTCCAGTGTCAGAGTGGCTACGGTGGTGTTGCTGTGCCGAACGGAGCCCCCTCCAAAGACCACACCAAAGTGAGGCTCCCAATCCAAACATTATGACTGAAGTCATGCACCAAAGAGGACAAATGTCCGGCATGCAAACACATCCGGGGATAAACAGCAGAGAGGGGGCAGGCACCGTGCAGAAATGTGTTCTTCCTCGGCCTGTCGGGACAGGCCACGCCGAGGCCCTCTGCTCTGCCAGGCGATTTTCCATATGGAGCTCAGCTAACCCGTAAAGATTAACTGTGTTATTCTCTCATGAGAATCCAGACAGCACGCTTTGTGATGGGAAACACACACGAGAGGTGAGATTAATGGAGCATTATCCAAAGACTGCAACAACCCAAATAGTTCTCCACTTACAGGGCTCCAACTCCTCCTCTCCTTGTCTCCTCTTCCTCTCTTCCAATACAGTACGGCTCCATTCAGGAGAGGCACACATAAATATTTACAGTAATTAGATACACGCATGTGAGGACAAGAATTCCCTCCGCGGAACCCAGAAACAGCCATTACGGTAAGAGCATGATGTCAGTTAGGGGGCTTCTTGTACTGGAAGCTAGAATTCTTAGGTGAATTAATTTAAAAGTTATTCACACCCTGGCCCTGTGCAGACGTATAGAGGACTGACTTTTGTTCAGGAGCCAAAGTTAAAGCAGGTGTAAATTCCACTGGAGTCCCACGGGTGAAGGCATGCTCATGGCTTCTGGTTTAATCAGTTGTTTTTTCTGGATGAATACACCTCAGAGTCGCAGGGTATGTCTCCCTCCAGGGCTCAGTGCTAAGTTGTTTCATTGAACTCTTAAATAAAGGTCGAACTTTCACCTTCCTCGTGTGTGTGTGTGTGTGTGTTTATATCAGACAACGCAAAGTGAGCGCTCACGGTGCCAAGAGCTTTAAATTAATGAAAGACGTGCATGAACACAAGAGTGAAGCAAGAATGAATCACTGATGTCTTCAAAATAATTAGATGTGTCAATGTAAACAATGTGGAATATATTATATGAGATTCATAATGTAATTGTCAAGCCTGCATTATTCACTCTATATTAATATTATTGGCTGGTTGTCATTTATTTGCTACACGTTTGCCTCCCTAGTTCGCCTACTTAAATAACAGTATTTATTTTATATAATATTTTACATAATAAATAGTATCAGGGAGGGACATTTTTTATCTTCTCTGTGAAATCAAATCATAAATAAAAAATAACTTATTAATCAAACCAGAGTGGGGACATTATTCAATATAGTCTGGAACTTAAGAGTAATAGTTTGAGAACTGTGTGTGTGTGTGTGTGTGTGTGAATTACTGAATCCTGATTGTCAGTGATTTGATGCTGTGGGAAAACAGCAGGTCAAACTTGTTATCTCTGGTGCTATATTCTGTCATTTGCAGTGGAACGCATATTCGAAGTAATCCTCCCAACAATCGACGTCCTGTCGATATGTTGCACCGAACATGCAACGCTGCATCCCATGCTGCAGCTTGGACGCACACTGGCTGACATGAGCGGAGGAGACAGAGGGTATGTAGTTTTCCTCTTGGGGAATGTTTCTCAGAGCTTCTGACGAGGCCAAAACACTCTCAGCTGTGGTGTTGAAGCAGATGCTTGCTGGTCTGATGCAGGCCTTGTATGGAGCCAAATCAAGGCCAAATGTTTTGATCATTTGAAAGAAAACTCAAATTGAAAAAAGTACTATTTGAAAGTTAACTTTTGATCTAAAGTTTTCTTTGACAGTGTTGTTACTTCCCACATGAGAAATTAATGAGTTATTCCATTTCATTATACTTTACTTTGAACGATTTTTTTAGACACGCATCAATTTTCAAAGTGCAGCTGGCACGACTGGGTTTTCACAACAATGTTTTCTACAGTTGTGTGCAGCTGCAGCCACTGTCGAATTAAAGTTCTGGCCAACAAACAAGATGTTAACAAAGACAGAAAACAGCAAATGCTGGAGCTGGACCTTCTAGAAATACACATCATTTAATTTAAATTAGTTTGTTCAAATGATTAAAAAAATTTGTCACTAATTTGGCTCCATACATTTGTGCCTTTAAGAATGTTCTAGTTGCCAGTGCTGACAGGAAGTGATCTGGTGATGCTGCCCCGGGACAGAGCACAGGGCCTCTAACTGCTTCTGACATATTCATAAGAGGGATGGATTTCAATCCTCTCAGGGAGACAATTACCTCTGACAAAATACCTCAAGGAAAATTCCACTTTAGTGGCTACAATAACACTGAGCTTTCTAAATGAATTGGGAAGACATTGATGAAGAAGCTGTCAATTAAAGCAGATTATCATCCACGCC
The DNA here is from genome assembly GCA_016785235.1 of Pseudorhombus dupliciocellatus. Classification (NCBI taxonomy): domain Eukaryota; kingdom Metazoa; phylum Chordata; class Actinopteri; order Pleuronectiformes; family Paralichthyidae; genus Pseudorhombus; species Pseudorhombus dupliciocellatus. Next base: position 403,598 of record JAFBJW010000127.1, on the reverse strand, counting down.
CCCCCTGTGGTGACCTTGGTGCACAGTGGTCAGCGTGTAGGGTCCATCCAGGGGTCAGCAACAGAACTGGACCAGAGGCTTCCATCTTTGCCACGATGCCAAATTCTACCCAAGCATTTCAAACATCAGCGCTGGCTGAACTTTGCTGTTCTACCAATGTTTACTCCATTCAGATCCAATCCATTAGCTGTGGTTTCTGTGGCCATACTTCACTCAGAAAAAAGATCATACTAGAGCTCTAGAGATGAAATGTAATGGCACCCGGAAATCTCAAATGGATATCAACACTAGAAATAAAACACTGAAAAAAAAAAAAAAAAAGAGTAAAAGGATAAGTGTCAGTGGGTTTGGTGTCCTTATGGCTGGCTATAATAAAAACATAGAACCAGACTTATGCTTAAATCATGTCTTTCTTTGTCCCCTGCATAATCTACAGGAACCTGTCACATTTACTGCCAGCTTTCATTATTTACTATCTGCCGGCTGATGAATCAACCTGTCTCTGTACTGTCACCTGTGTCATAAGTCATTCCAACGAGGCGGGCCGCGCTGCTTCAGTCAGCAGCTCCTAATCAGACTCCGTGTGCAGCCGCGTTCTCACACCTGAACCAGCTCCAGGGCCCGAGCTATAAGGAGGTGTCAGTCAAACGCTTATGATCCTGAGTGCAGGCTTGAGGCGGCTGCACCACCACCACCACCACCTCCGCTCTACACCTGCGCCTGACTGAGCTTGTGTTGGGACGTCACCTCACCTCGAGCAAAGGAACAGAACACCGGCTCGCGTTGTGCCTGCTGGAGTGTGGGTGCCCGCCACTGAGCCACAGAGGGAGTGAGAGAGATGGATCATTTGTGATGTGAGAAAGAGTTGGATGTTGGAGTGGAAAAGTGCTGGGACGTAGCAACGCCTTGCAGCTATCTCCATGCACTCCCATTGCCCTCACAGATCTTGGCAGCCCGCAGCGAAGTGAGATACCATAAGAAAATAAAACACAGGCCTCACATTGCTGGACTTGAACCCCTCTCACACAGCCTGTGTGCTGACTGCTGCCAGAGCAAACATGGTGGCTGTTATTGTAGAGGACAATTACATATAGTTAAAAGTATGATCCACAGCCAGCGCTGGCCTGTTTTAAACCCCACCGTGAGTAGAAGAACAAACACAGGGAGGAACTCACCCAAACACAGACAGGGTACACACCAAGTGAAAGCACGCGGCCACACTACACACCGTGTATTCACTATCAGCCAACCGTGAACTCCCAGGCCTCCACTTTCACTCGGCCTGACTGTTCGTCGAGTGACCCTGCTGCTCGGCGTCCAAACGGCACAATTATCTGCAATTTATTCTAGACAAAACGGATCACTTCCCAAGTAAATGAAATTCCCCATTAGGTGGAGCAACAAGGGGCAGGAGATAAGGTCAGTTATAGTTTCTCTGGTATGAGACCAGAGAGGGCACGGCACACGCTCAGTGCTACAGCAGTCACAGAAGCGAAGCCGTTAGGTCATGTGTTTTTAAAGGTTTTTCTTAAAATACCATAAAAAGTAAAGACAAGCGCTGTTTGATAAAGTCTCATTAAGAAAAAGCTTTAAAGAGCTCTCCCCCAGGAGATGTCTCACTCATTATACTCAGGCTAATATCTCAGCAAGAGACTTGAACAATTTTCTCCTAATAAGTGAAGACAAATTAAAACGCTGTGAAGCTCCAGTGCTGAGCTTGGATCCGACAGCATTTCCATTTTGTTTTTTCAGACGTCCATTAATCACTTTAATCAGCCTGAAGAAGGCAGTGTTGAAAACAAGCGATCGCTGACACACTGTTTGCAAATGTTGGTGTGGGTTATAGAGATCTCTGGCTCTTGTCCTGTTGACTCGGGCTGCATCATGTTGACATGTGAACTATTCTGAGGCGATTGTTTCGAAAGACTAAAAGTGAAGTAAAAGCGTATATTGATTCTTTTCCCCCAGTGTGAACTGACTGTTAAAGTGTAATTTATGACAAATAGAAGTGTTCCAAATCAAGAGTCATTTTTTACAAGGCGTGGTTGCTCAAGCCTCCAGGAGTCTTAACTGAATTCAAAGATTGCCTTGATTTACCATCGCAGGCTGTATATAAAAAGTATTGTTGGGGCATGTAGGCTTTAAGCCCGCCTGTATGAGTACACTATGCAGATAGACATACACAAGGACACACCTAAAAGGAAAATTCCATCCTTGAACTCCGCTGGAGTGCTGCAAGTAATCAATCTCCAGCGCACTGCAATATGAAAGTGTTGCAATTCCATGTTCCTGCTCTCAATCATCCTGCGTCAGCTGCACAACTTCTGCTTGTTGTTGTTGTCAGAAAAAGCCTCGATGGACTGAACCGTGCATGAGGAGCAGTGTGATAGCAGCAAGGGGGTGAGCTTTTCCAGCTGTGAAAAAGTGACATATGCGACTACAACTTTACGACATAACAAGTTCTGTGGTTGCATTGTAGTTTTGGTCTGTTTTGACTCTTGTGGACAGAAACTATGGTGGTCCCCACCCACCTCTGAGGAAAATCTGAGACTCCAAGTCCTAAATGCTACATTAAATTCATCAGCTAGCCGCTAACCTTTTATGTCTGCTGTTTGAACAGGTAGAACACAGAGCTTATTTACGTAAAGCATCCGAAAACATCGAGACTTCTGTGAGTGAATCAAACAATGAGGCGAAAGACGTTGAAACACTTCACGAGGTTGGCGGGAAGCGCAGTGAGGTGATTATTCCCACGTGGGAATAAAAAGATGGACAACACGTCTCTGCTTCCTCCCAGAAGTGGAAAAGCACAGTAGAGTTCTTGGGATGGAGCTACATAAACGTGATGGAGATCAATTTGGTCTTAAACAAAGTATAAATGCACATATTCATATCTATGTCATCAACAGCCAGACTATACAAACACAGCTGATAGGGCACAATCGTGAATATACACTCATACGCCTAGATTCCAAGGTCACTTGTGTTTGACAGGTTACAAGTACAAATGGCTGCTATGTGTAGCTCTAATGACTGATCTGTCATCAGTTTTCATTATGTGCCCTGGGTTTACCAAGGTGAGACCCGTCTTTCTGCACAGGCTGGATTGAGACGCTGGGACATTGTGGACAAGAGCAGAGAGAGAGAGAGAGAGAGAGAGAGAGAGACTTGGAACAGCTGAGAGACCTGAGCCTCCAGTGAAACACTGAAGCAGGAAAGAAACTGGTGCTGCGTGTTTGGCATGTGCAAACAGAGCCTGTGACTCGGGTCGCTGCCCCTGTGTCCTTAAAGGCAAATACCAGCAGAGTCATCATTTGGAAGAAAAATAAGCTGCTTCATGAAATCCGGGGTAGTCAACAAGACGGGCTGCCTGCATGAGCAGCCATATGCTTGTCCGATCAACAAGAAGCGATCGCAGATATGAACCAAGCATGTGCAAACCACATCCCCACAACAAAACGAAGACGTTTATTTTCCCACTATTTCATTGAATGCTCTGCCTGCAGGACATCGGTGGGGATGGTCCACAGCCAGGCCAGGAACCAGATCCTCTAGTTCACCACCTGTGACAGAACACACAGAAACATTGATCTTCGCTGCACAGGAACGCTGCTGACAGTGTTTGGACAACTGCTCGAGTCTGTTGCCCGCCATGTTTCGGCTTGCTTCTGTCCGGAGGAGGACGCTGAGATGAGATGATAAATGCATACACTGATTTTTATTTCATCACATGAATTTGTGAGTGTGATGAAAATCATCATCTGTATATAGCCTTTAAGCATACGTGTGTATTTTCCCACACCACTTGCAGATAACATGAGTTTTGTTGAGATTAACAGAGATTTAAGGAGAGCCATTTCCTTTTTAATTAAAACGTTATTATGGCAGGCAAATATTCAACATAAATGATTGATCTGGTTTATCGCAGTCAAACAAACAGGCACAGATATCCATCTGGAACAGGGACTAACCCAAAATGCCCTTTGTGAGCTTCTCTTATAATTAGCTTTGAATCAAATCCCTGAAAGAGCCAAAAAAGGGGGGAAGGAAAAACAACCATAGAGTTAACATGCTGCAGGTTCCAAGAATAGGCTGTACCACAAGGGCCGGGATTGGATTTTGTGATAAGCCAGCCATATGAGCTGCATTCTCTGTCTTTTTTGACCCGGCTGCATGTGAGCCACAATAACAAAGGCGCTCAGACGTGGGCCCCAGGGTCCGTTTACTCAGTGGCGTAATGTTTGTGCTCTCATGGCCCCTCACAGCAGCCGAGTGCAACCCTTATCAGGGGCCCCCGCCTAGCTTACCACGGTCCTCTGCGCGGCTGTAGCTACAGCGTACTGTGTATTCTACCACTGCAAACACGCCGCACACAAAGGAGAGAAAAAGAGCAACGGGCGAGGTGGTAGAGGGAAGGATGAAAAACAGAGAGATCTGATGCCTAGGGTCTTGGTTTCTTTCCATAAAGGGGCCTCCATCCCTGCTCCTCTGGAGGGAAAGAGGAGAGGAGGGTGGAGGGTCGGAGTGCATTCCTCTCTCCTCATGCCCTGAAGGGGTATTGGCTTTGGCTGCAGAACGAGGAATGAAGGCAAGCCTAAGCCCCTGCAGACACGCAGGCCTCGGCTGGCTAATGCTCTGTTGGCCATACAGCAAGCAGGACAGAGGGTTCTCTGGGTCCATCACCTTCCCCAGCCCAAAGTCCGGCCTGACCAAAGGGCTCTTGGTCCATTCTGCATGGAAGAGCCGTACAAAACCAAAGTGGACTGTTATATAAGAAAAGCAAGAAAAGAGCAATGGTGGGGGGGTTGGAGGGGTGTTGATGGAAAACATGTCCTGCTGCGAACTAAGCTGAACTCATTTCAGTTGTTTGGTGAGTCACAGTACCAGTCCAGCCAGGGGGGTGAAAGCACTATTCCATACTTTCCATTGCCGTTGCTGTTTTTTGGGCTTTTCCCGTCGACTGGCACGCAGACGGGCAGCAGACTGGCCGGGCCACTTTCATTTCCAGCTCTGTCCTTTGTCAAGACGCCCCAGAGAATAGTGCTTAATGTCACTCTGACCAATTCAGTCTAATTGGAAATATTACATCTATAAATACCTTCCAACCACAGCAGAAAGACAAAAGGAAGGACTCTCTATAAAAGATGGCCCAGAAGACATGAAGAGACATCAATCATTCTGAAGTGATGATGAAGCCACTTCAAAAAGGAAAAAAAAAACTTCCACAACCAAAGAGAAATCAAAATTTCCTCTGGAGGATTAGTGTCAGCTATGGGATGCCAGCGTCTGATGCGGAAATCTCCCCCCAAAACCCACCAAGAAACCTGTTCCAGCTTAGTAGAAACCATCCCACACTGTGACCAAATGAGGGCTTCCTCCCATTGAGCAGCCAACCCACCAACCCGCAGCTCCCTCTCCCTCATATTCTGTAAAAACCAACAGCGAAATAGAATGCAGGCCTGCAGACTGTTTTGAATTGCACCCATAAAGAGGAGAGACGGACAGACAGAGCTCTCATTCCGGTCCCCAAAAGTAAGGAATGTTAAGCGTATCCCTAAGAAGATTAGGGGTCTCCTTGGTGTAGCACACAGCTTTCCCTCGACGTGCCAAAGGCCCCGTGTAGATCAAAGTTTGCTCTGACTTCCTCGCCATTAGTCGTGGCTTATCCCCGAATGCTTTCACCCTCCGATACTGACCCCCCTCATTATCCCAGCAGAGCCATCACTTCTGCTGGCTTTGGAAACAGAGTGCAGGGCTCTGGCGCAGGATGTGATTCCCGTCTTAAAGACCCTCTGCCTCTTTTATTGTAAGAGCTACGCTCGCTCAGTAAAAATCCTGACGTAAACAGCACAGGCGCAGAGGGCCGCGCACATCCGTCAGCATCTGAACTGCAACGCACACGGCAAATTATGTGTTTTAATTTTGTGTGTTTGTGAGTTTCTCCCCATTTTTATGAGCAATTACTGTTTATTTGAATCAATCATCCATACATGCATCATTAAAATGATGAATACCAAACACACAGGGTTATGGAAAACATGTTATGTGCTTAGACAAACAGAGAAGTAAAGTCTAAAAGGATAAACTGTGAAGAATCGTTTGTTTTGATTTTGCTGCTTATTCCCTCTCCTATTTCTCTTTCCTTTGTTTACAGTGCTAAATGTGAATTTTGTTAACATTCCTCCATTGGGCCTTCACCATCTGGAAGACATCACTGTTAGGGTTTGCTTGCCAAGATGGTTATGGGCATATTTATACACGTATGGCTATGAATCAAACAGCATGGTATCACCAAATGGCACGAGATCAACACACCAGTTTCTCAAGTCATGTGCTATCACTGTGCATTTCTTTACTTTACACACATCTTCATACAACAAGGATCTTTGACCGGTAATGCGGGGGGGACGCATTCCATTCAAAACAAAATGCTAACTAAATTCTAGGATCGGCTGTTAAATGCAATCCGCACACAGTGATCGTCTGTTACATGCAGACATTGGAGATCTTCCAATTCTCCGTAGCAAATATTTGGAACATAAAGATTTCACTGTGTGTGGGTCCCCCAGACCGCTACCCCTGACTGATCAGATCTAAAAGTAAATCATCTGTAGCACTCTAAATTAATATTTGGTAGAAATCCATCCACATGTTGACGGTCCCCGTGGCAACTAGTGAAAAATCATGCATGCAGAAGCTAAAAAATACTTCTCAGTTGTTGTGAAAAGTGCTTATTATACATCAGTAGCACCCAGAGCAGAAATAAAGTCTGCCAGAATAGCAGTAGCATTGTGATCCATGGAAAAGGAAGCAGGAACAGATTGCATCGCCCTGGATTACCATCCGTCTAACCAGGCCTCTATCACTAAAGTCAATATGTTTCAATTAGGCGTGAAGGAAGCAGGTTAAGAAAACCTTTGTTCCCACACTTATGAATACATTCCTATGTACTGTAAGTAACCCGGCTGCGACATAGGAACAAGCCTGTCACTGGGATAAAAGCATATAGTGTAAAGTAATCCAAGCATTCAGTGTGTTTGCGCAGGGTGCGTGAGGCCCGCCACAGCTCGGGGTTGCCGGGAAGGCCACCTGAGCACAAGAGAGCTTGCACACCTGTTCTCTGTTTGGTCAACAGCGCAATCGTAGCCCGGACACACAGCACAATGTTATCGCTGCCAATCTGCAGAGCAATCCAGCGCTTATCTCTTATTGGCCCTGATTGCAGCCATTCAGGCCAATTAGGAGCTCTCCCTCCTGTTCACTGAGTTCCTGCCCTCCAGCAGTGTGGCCCCGCTGCATGGCTGCTGCAGTTCCTGGACTGGGCCGAGCCGACTGGGGCACAGAGGGAATAAAGATTCAAGCAAACATCACAGGACGTCCATTGTCACGTATGGGTGTGTTGGCAGAACTGAAAAATAAAGGTGCAGCAGCCGCTGACGCGACAGTCCAAACCTGGTTGCAGCTGTGAAGTCCAGCAGTTTGTAACAAAAACAAAGTTCTTACTGAGTGGTTTGAACTTTCTCATGGATGGCTGGTTTCAGTTAACTGTCAGACTCTGCGGCAAAATGGGGATTCTGGCTCTTGTTTGGACTGAACTTGCAACCTTTCAGTCTCAAAGTCGTCCAGCGGGCCACCCTGTCTGAACAGCATCATACTGTCTGAGAAACCCGAGTTCTACCCACAAAGCCCCAGTCACACCTGATTAAATCAAACTGCAGCACTGCCCTGGTGAGAATCAGTCCGATTGAGAGAAATGTGGGTACTGGACCCCCACAAGAGCTTCAGGTTGCCAAACCTTTCCCCACCATAGCCCCCCTCCCCTCCTCCCCCAGTGTGGATGGAGAGGACAGACTCTGGCTTTGACGCTCCATTCACACCGCTGCCCACTTCCCAGGAAGTAGAATGAAGTGAGGAGTTCGACCACTGAATACATGCTCACAATCTTTCTATTAGCCTTGGACAGAGCCACCGGGGCACGTCACCAGCATTGCCACATTAAACAGTTGCCATGGTGACGACTCAGAGCCGAGCCATTAACGCCACTGGAGCTCTGGAAATCTTGATACAGACCTGGCAACAATCTCATATTTTCCACATTTCGATATCCCAAATTAGACACAGAAAATAGAATTGATCTTTTCATGCCTGAGAGCTGAGAGTGGGCCAGAGTGACGGCAGCGTCATACCTGCTCCGCGTGTGTGTGTGTGTGTGGTGTCTGAAAATAGCCAAGTGGGCACAGTTCATGGAATCAGGCTAATGATTTTTTTTTTTTTCCTCAAATGGCTTTATGTAAACTTTGCCACAAGCTGAACTCTACTGACACATCCTGTAAAGCAGCTGACTGTACCAAACTTATTCCTTTCTCAAGAAAGAAAAGGGGGGAAAATGGATGACTATAGAACACGTGAGCCCCTCATTTATCACGGAAGTGTTGATAAAGAGAAAGGGATTCATCTCACTTCCTGACCTGTCGCCTCGCGCCTCACCTCTGCCTGGCAGAGCTGTGCAGCATCATTCCCTGACAGCTCTGAGTGCTAACGGAGGGCCTGTGGAAAAACAAGACGCTAGCCAGAGCGAGAGAGGACACTGAATATGAAGAGGGGATTTAGAAAGAAAAGAGACAGATCTCTATCTAACCCCAAATGATGAGTATGTGTGTGTGTGTGTGAAGCGGTCGAATATTTAGGAACAGGCAAAGCAGACAAAGCTTTCAACTCGGTGGACAGACATCCTGCCGAGTGCTGAGCCCTTTCAGAGCATCTGTGTCGGATCATTTTCAACATCCATCAGCACTAAAACTGGGCTTTCCTCTGCATCATTTGTTCTTACATTCACTCCAAGAGCTGATGGCCGCAAAGATTCTTCTGCAAACAAGCAGCGAGAAGTCATTAGTGGATGAATATATTGGTGTTCATCAAGTTTTAGCACGCAGCTTCCCCAAAATGTTTCTTCTATATTTAATTTTTTTTGTAAAAACAATGTCTAATATAATGAGCTTCAGAATGTGGTCGGGAACATCCGACCTCTGGGTCATGCGTAGCCCACAAGACAATTAAGAAATACAAACAATATTAAAAAAACAACAAAGAATATTTTTGGCAGAATATTTTTTTTGACCAAGGGCAGAATTAAACAATAATTGATGGGCATGGTGGTTGCTTGCGGCTGTGTTGCTTGGTCAGGGTGAACATAGCGGACACATAGCTTTGCATGTTAAGTTTCATCGCTGACATCTGTATGGCGACAGCTGAGGACAGAGAAGTGGCGGCGGCGCGCTGCTGTTTCTGAGAGGAATGGACAAACCGTCAAGTTTTCTGTTGCAGTCAAGACATTGTTCCCATGAAGCAAGGTCGTGCTTTCAGTGGAGGAAAAAAAAGAGCATGATTGCAGCTGGAAACAGGCTTAACTGGATGTGTTGCAAGGACAAATGCTCTTGAGTTTGAGTGCCCAGCATACTGCTTTCACCACATTCTGACAGAGATAATGTTACGCAGGCAGGTTTTGTGGTGAACAAGCTAATGGCTAAAAAGATGAAGGCCTAATTTGGAAGGAGAAGTTGTAAGGGAACATTACCGCGGCATACCTACAAGCATGGGCCAAAGACAAAGTGATCCAAAGTGTCAGTTTGTCTCGAAAAATCATTGCAGAGCTGATTACAGATCTGGTACAAGACATTTCCTGTTTGTCTCGACCACCCAACCAGGTGGTGAGGAATTGTTGAGTTGCGTCTTTATTCGACTAGCATCACCAGCACAACCATCTGCCATCAGATACTTTGCCAAAGAGAAGCTGCTCGAGCCATCACGTTAGAGAACCTGATGTGATATGTGTTCAGTAACTGATCCGTGAAGACTGTTAGAGAAAACTTTAAAGAACCATGAGAGGCAATGTGTTCCCAGCCACTTTTGCACATCTACTGCCATGAAACTAGATGATTCCCTGAAACATCGGGATGACAGGTAAGACAGAATCAAAGAACTACATTTGACTAACAGAATACTATGATCTGAAGAGTCATAGATCTCATGGAAATTATGCTTGAATTTCCTTGAGAGGCAGCCAAGCTAAGCCACAGGCACTGAAACTGAAACATGCGGGGTACATATGAAAGTCTTTATGGGACCCTATAGCACGCCTCACTCTTTTGTTTCATTCACCCCTTCCCCTCATTCTCCCCGTCTTGTCATCTTCGGTGTTGTGTAAGCTCTGTGGTTTTGGCAGGCCAGCGCACGGATCCTAGTAGTTCCTGTTGTGGGGAGAGCAACTATTGCAACCCCACAATTCTACAGTTCACAGAACAATTATCATAATTATCATTTCACCAAATAGCGCTATGATATCCAGTGATGCAGCTGCCATGGGTTTTGAATGTCAGCTTGATTTGCCCGATGTGTTTCTATTTTGCAGTCTGTCTTTAATTTACCCTCTTTTTTGTGCAGCCAGTTGTGGGAAGCAGGGACACGACCGCTCACAGAGGAACACTGTGTCATTGGATAAGTGGCTGCTGTGAGAGAATGTACGAATCAACCACTTTCTAATATACAGAAAGCTTTGTGAAGTAGCATTACACCTTGCAGCTGTATCCACAAACTCCTCGTCTGCTGCAGTTACTATAAACATCAGGAAAAATGAGTTTTAAACATTCAAACATAAAATGGGATGATATCAGACATGTGCCGTATTTAGCTTATGAGTTCACCTTTGCCCTTTCACCACCAAATTCTAATTAAATTCTTATCATCCTTGCGTCCAGACGGATGTAATTCCCAGGTGTAATGAAATTTTGAGAACGGTGACCTCGAGTCCAACTAACAAAGTTACTTAAAGTGTTAATGAAATGGACAAACTCACAGATGGATGACACACATTATCATGGTTGTCACGGGCAACAAGGCCACTGCAACATTCAGTCCATCAGATTCTTCCCGCTACACACAGACTGGATACGGCCGCTCTGCACAAACTGAAAAATTAATAACTGATAGAGTAATGAGCAGAGGAAGAGAGCAGGAAGTGATGAGGCGTCTACGAGTCTCCGAAGCAAATGAAGGATGGGAAAAAAGGGGGAAGTCAGTATTAATTTTGGTCAAGACGAAGCTAACATCCATCACACATCTCAACGCAGCTCCTCTTGGATATGACTGACTCAACCAATATGTGGAGCAGCATGTTTGCCATCGAGAGTCAGTCTGCTGCCAGAGGTCAGAGGTCACATCTGAGCATCGGGATGTAAAACTGATGCAGTAAAGGAAAGAGCGCAGAGCGGTTGCGTATGTAGCGCCTGCGTGGAGCGAGAGGCGGTGCTTTTGAGAGAGAACGAACGTTTGTTCGTAGGGATCGTGGACTTTGTTTATGTTCATATTTCCTCTATGATTTTTGGCCTGTAATGGGAGCCAAATCACACTTAATCATTCAGAGTTATCGTGTTTAGATACAAATTCTGAAACCAGCTCATATTCACTATTTAAGGGATTTCCTCCTGATTAGTCCAAAACAACCAGTGACACCAGACTTAGTCATGGGACACAAGTAGGGATGTCAAATCAGGTCACCACAGACGCCTGGAAAAAGAAAATATTGTAAATAGGAAATTTAAACCACTTCTTTTAAGCAAGAGGAAAAACACTGCTAACAAAAAAAAACAAGATAAAATATAAATATAGATTCAGAAAGGTTCTTCTTGGTACTTATAAATGGAATGTTGTAGCCAGTGAACCAATAGATGTGTGATAACAGCCTGTACATGAAGTTGGATGACACGTCTCCAGTTTCTCCAACTATCCTGAGCCAGATACAAATACTACCACGTGGTACATTTACAGTCATAGCGAGTAGCGATCTGGGGAAGCAAGGTTCCAGCTAAACCTAATGCAAGTCCGTCTCAGCTGTCAATCATTATATTTCATGCTATTATGATGGAACCAAATAGCTCATTACAACCAAATGTGATGCTGCAGACCTCAGGGACGTTAGACACACGGTGTGTCGTTAGTTACACAAAACATTTTATAGATATTAAATTGTTTCAATGTTCCTCTGAGCTGAAGGGGAGTAAATGAAAGATGCAGGCACGTGCACGCACACACAGACTTTATGCCATGCCCCCTCTCTCCCGTTCCAATCCCCTCGCTCACACTACATTTAACTGTGCAGCGTTGCATACTTGTGGCTCCCAGTAAAGCCACATTTCCTTCATTAAGATATATTTCACTGGCACAGATTTCTGGGTGCAGCCTGTTCCAATAAGACCCCCACAGACTCGACCTGGCTCCTCTATCACGCTGAGAAACGGCAAAGAGTCTGGGACAGGTGCTGAAAGTTCCCAGGATTCTGGAAGGAGAACACAGCCGCTATCGGTCCTGCGCAGCGTGGCTGGAGAACTTTCACTGCAGTGGACAGCAGAACCGCAGAGAGGCACTCTTTTGTCCTCGGCCTGCCTCATTCTTTTTTTTTTTACAGACCTTTAAACTGCAACCAGTGGAAAATATTTTAATAGCAGGTTAAAGTGGCCTGCATAACCTTTCTGTAATTACACTGGTGAAGTAAATTCCACAAATATAATACGTCAATGCCAGAGTTTGTGTAAACACGATTCGACTGAGGTCTTTGCTCGGCTCGGAGTCGTCACCTGACTCTACCCACAAAAGCTGCAGAAACAACAAGAAACCTGGTTTCCATTGAACCAATTAATTTAACTACTTAATGGTTCCTGAACGGCCTAATCACTGCAGCTCCAGATACATTTCTCCGTCTCTCCCCCAAGAAAACAAACCACCGACTGACATTTGTTGTTGAGCGTTTGACTTTAATCCAGTGGCAGAATAACACCACACCTCTGGCTTCTCCACGGCTGACAGGATCCGGGGGCGCGGTGCGATTCAAGGAGGAGCGGCCTGCAACGCCGAACGTCGAGCGCTCATGTCACAACCTGTGTCCTGTCTCGATGCTCATTATTCAGCTTGAAAAAGTCATTTCACTCTTTGCTCTGTTCTCTTCGAGTTGAGTGGAGCTGCTGAAAAGTTTAAACTTGTTTTAACAGCCTCAGCAGTCAGCGCGCGCGTGCGTGCGTGCGTGCGTGCGTGCGTGCGTGCGTGTGTGTGTGTGTGTGCGTGTGCGTGTGTGTGTGTAGATGTGTGCGTGCATGTTGACGTATGATGTGTTTAGAGAGTATGAAGCAGGGCCTTAGGGTTACCTCCTGGGCTGAATGTGAGTAATCCGCCCCTGCCTTCCTCGGTGAGTGTGCACCCGCTGGCCTTCTTCATGGTCCACCCTCACCTGGCCCAGGTGTGCTCTCCCCTGCGGGGGGGGTCCGGCAGCGTGTCGTCCGGCTGTCCTGTCCACCTTCATAGCCATCATCTTCCCGGGCGTCCCTCCTCACTCCTGTCCAAGCAGCCGTGTAATGAAGACCGAATGAGCCCGTCACTCCAAATGTCACTTATCCCCACCTGAGACAGTGGAAATGGGGCAAACAGGCGAGACGGTTAACAGAGATATTTGGAAAATGTAGATTGGCTCCAAACACTGAGGAATTCACACAGGACCTGTGGCCCCTGTGGACGCCGTCAAAGGATTCATCTTTCCTGCAGTATTTTTTCCATTCGATTTGTGATCGAGACGCTATCACGAATACCCTGAGTGTGTGTGTGAGTGGGCGCATGACGGAACGGCACAGTAAAGTTCTTGGTTCTAGATAAACATTACATAAATACGGCCCTGCTATCTGAATGTTCTTAAAGCATGACTAAAAGCACTAATTCTGCCAGAACTGATTTATTCTTCTCTATGTGATAGTTAGGCAGGAACAACACGGGCAAGGTCCTCTAATAAAATCTGTTTTTATTTGAAGGAATATTCCCTAGTTTTGGAGAGTTTGACCGAAACCATGTGAGCGGTTTGGGGCGGAGGGTGTGGGGGTTGGGGTGGGGGGGTCACTCTTTGGTGGAACTGCTTTCAAATCATAAACATCTGAAATGTGGCAGTAACTGCTGCGTTGTGAGGAGCTGCAAACCAGGGGTCTGGAAACCACGGGTTTCAGTTTTTCACAGGTCTTTGTTACGTCGCTGTTGCTGTGGAATCAAAAGCAACATCATCTTCCCTCTGAACTGCAGCAAAGGTCAATGTGTCCTGGTTACATCCCACCACAAGAAACATTCTACGGCTTGTCCACAGGATGGAGCCACTGAGCCTTTTTTTTAGACCCTCTGCTGCAGCAGGGAGAGGAACTGTAACTGATACAGAGGGAGGGAGAGAGAAAGAAGGAGGGAGGAGAGGAGTGGGGGGGAGGGGGGGGAGGGTCGTCTGGCAAAGCTGGAGATTGTATCATTAAAAGCATGTGCTGACCCACGATTCTCAAGCTCTGACAGCCCAGAGTGCAGCAAACGCACGCAGACACGAAGAGAGAAGAAGTCAGGACCCCCAACTCCATGGGCTCGCATGGATGCTGCAACATGCATGTGGAGACGAGCATTTGGAAACGATAGAAGTGGTGGTGGTGGTGGTGGGGGGTTCACGGGTGAGGTATGAACTATTTTGAAACTGTGTGTTCACAACTGACATGTGCAAATGACTGACTTTGAAAAAGAAGCTCCACACAGACCTGAACGCGTCTTTACACAGTGATTACACAGGTTCACAGAGAGGATCACGTCCTCCTGTTTGGAAGGTTGGTCAATGATAACAAACACACTCTGGAGAATCAAGAGCGGAGTAAGAAGGAGGGACAGTGTGTGTGTGTGTGTGTGTGTGTGTCGCATGTAAGAGCATCACTCGGCCGTGACGTGAGGAAATGGGGCGAGCCAGGAGAAAGCAAACAGAAGCAGACAGAGGTGAAGAGAGGATCAGGATCCAGAGAGAATAGAGCGCTGCGAAACCCAGAGAGAAAATATGCACACGATCAGACTCCATCGTAAAATTCTATGTCCACAAACACCAGAGCCGGGCAGCAAACTCTCACAATGACAACATGCAGAGACACTTTTGTTCTCCAAGGTCTCGGCGGCGATGCCAAGGCTTTGAAGCTGACAACTGACGAATGCAGACAAAAGAAACAAATTGAGGAGCAGGGGGAAAAAAATACTGACTTTAATAAAACAAATTTATATTTTTTTTTCCCGCTCGTTTGGACTTTTCATGCGTTTTCTGCTTCAGCGTGATCTTTCATTATACGTTTGGTGTGGCCTGGCTTTGAGATATTAAATATTTATCCAAAGTTGGAAGACATCAGTCCGTCCTTTCTCACTGGTGTGGGTTTCAAAAACACACATGCTCACTGGTTAACCTCTAACAAAACATGTTTAAGGGAGGCTGGTGGGGGTGGTACACGAGGGCTATGGTCCATTAATCTTTGTGTGTCAGCGCTGGCCTAACACAAAGGGGAATGAAGCATTAGACATCAACAAATGCAAGTCGTTGATGGTCCGTCTGTGCCCAGGAGACGCGGTCGCTCCACGCCTGCCACATCTGTCCGGTTCCCCCGTCTTCCCCGTGTTTATCGGGCTCTCAGAACTCGCTGCCAGCAGCCGCCATAAGCATCCCCCGCCATCGCGCTGTATTTACGTTAGCGTTCACGAACAGCCTGTACTTTTTACGCAATGAGGCATATGCGAGAGCCGCGAAGTGAAAGAGTGAGCTGAAAAAAGGAGCTCAATCCAGTTGAGGCCTGCAGCACACAGACATCCAGGGGAGGCCGAGGAGCGCTCCAGCGTCGCTACATCTGCAGACAAGCCCAACCAGCTGTGGGGTGTGCAGACGCTAAGACTCCTTAAACCCTCATGTCTTTGTTCATTTGTCAAAATTAACATGGAAACTTCAGACATGCATTTCTCAGAGCTGGTTTCCAGGAGGGAGGAGCAGTTGGTTTTGTTTTTTTTTTCAAAGGCTTTAAATTCACTGAAACTGCAGCGACGTATCACAGGTGGTTTTGGGTTAAC
The DNA here is from genome assembly GCA_016785235.1 of Pseudorhombus dupliciocellatus. Taxonomy (NCBI): domain Eukaryota; kingdom Metazoa; phylum Chordata; class Actinopteri; order Pleuronectiformes; family Paralichthyidae; genus Pseudorhombus; species Pseudorhombus dupliciocellatus. The sequence continues at coordinate 387,668 of JAFBJW010000127.1, read as the reverse complement.
ACAGTGTTATTAGATACGTTAAAAGCAATGAGAAAACCTTTAAAAAGCACATTAAAATCAGTCCACAGTTGATTCTCTCCTCATCTGGTAAAGTCTCCAAACCAGACAAGCATCTGTGAGAAGTCATTTTATTTTGTGAGGCAAAATGTGATCAGTCTATTTCAACAATAGCGTCCCCTGTTCAGAAGCCTTGCTCAATCCCTTATGTAAACCCAGCATTCCCACAATTATGTTGCACCATGTTGGCTGAATGAACCTGTCCCAGCATGCTTTGTGCTGTCAGCAGCCGGGGATGTGCCACCTCGATCCTGCTTTGGGGTGGGGGGGGGGGGCAATAAATGTTTTACCAATTTATTGCGTTACTACGGCTGTGAGCAAGTATCTACCTGAATCATGCAGTGGATTTAATGGGCAGGTAGAGCTGGCTCTGGAGGGGTGGGGGTTGTATCGTGCTGCAACACGCTGACAGAAAGCCTCAGACACTTCTCTCAGTTTTGCAGCTGCAGAGCTCCGGCACATTCTGCCGTAGAGCAACGCCAGGGCTGGACTGGTCAGTGCAGCTGCACGCCACTGCCGCTGCCCCCCCCCCCTGCAGAGCTCCGGCACATTCTGCCGTAGAGCAACGCCAGGGCTGGACTGGTCAGTGCAGCTGCACGCCACTGCCGCTGCCCCCCCCCCCCCTCCTCCCTCCCCAATGGCTGCTTCACATTATGGTATTCCCTCACTCCCTGTTGTGAAATTTGTTATCTACCCTGTGACTGCCTGGGTTCCATTAGGGCTCACGCTCCCCTCCATCCTTCCTCGCTGCCACCTCCTCCTCTGATACGGTGACGCAGGATGGTGACAGATGGCGTTTCTCCCCACATTTACGGATCTGGGCTGATGTTTATTTGCGCGGCGGCGGCTCGGCGGGAGCCCACCCGTTTCCCTGTTAGCACGGATCTATAAGAGTCACTGCACAACGGAGTGATGCAAAACTCCTGCAGGAATCCATTCTTCCCTGTGTTTGCACTGCGTACCCTATATCTGTCGACAGCAGGCGGGAAGCCGAGGTACATTAAAAAGACATGAGCCTGCAGCCTGACCTTATCTGCAGAGCTCAGTGCAGTCATACAGTAGGTATGTAGTAACGCACAGTTGTGGTAACTCCAATGTCCACAAGCCTCTCGGTCTCTGCGGGCCTGATAACAAGTTGGCGCCACGGCGAGCGAGCTGATATCACATGACAGGGTGAGTGATTGTGAGAGAGAGAGAGAGTCTGTCAAACATACGACTGAACATTTAACTCCACCTCTCAGCTCAGCCTCCATCATTCACTCGTACTCTTTATCACTCCCCCCACGCCACCACACCTCCTGTTGCTTGTTACCCTCCTCCTCCTCCCCCCCTGGGGTCCTCGCTGGGAGCGACCACGCAGTCCATCGGGCTGCGGCTCTGTCCAGACGCCCTGCTGCAGAACTGCTCTTTTCCCACTGCCATGGGTGATGGAGAGGCGTTATCTGCCCAAACACCACCCTCTCTTCTTACTCCATCTTCAGCCCCCTCCCCCAAAAAAGGGGCTGGGGGAAGGAGAGGGGCTGGAGGGATGGAGCTAAATGAGGCTGCTCGCTGTCAGAGACAGGGTTGAAAATTTGTATCAGTCAAGCAAACGCCACCAGGGAGTGATATATTGTGCTTGTAGAGTTTTGCATTAGTGGACTTTAACAGTAGCTTTAAGGCTCATCCGTCTGATGACACATCTCTCCGGCCTGCCGTGAAAAATGCTGGGATTATTGCAACTCAAGATAAAATACAGATTCACACAGATTGTGTTGCAGCACTCTCCCCGCAGCACAAACAAAGGCAAACAGCAAGTGATGGAAAACTCTGCAAGCCCAGAGAAGAGGTGAAACTGTGCGTTTACTGAAAGTTTTGGTGAGAAGCTTCTGCGACGTTTGGGAAAAATACAGAAAGAACAAATGTTCCTCTGTTTCTGAAGTTTCATTTCTCAGCAATTAGCTTTTGTTTGTTCGATCTCTCAGCGCACTGAGGAGAACTCTGGAAAAGTAAAAGTGGAGTCCAAGAACAACCACATCTTTGTGTTTACAGACACACACACACACACACTCACACACAGAAAAAAAATTGGCCAGCTGTGAAAAGGAGCCAAAATACACTTAACTAATCTGCTTGATCTAGCAATTTATTGACGATGAAAACTTCAAAAGAGTTGAAACTCGAGCTGCATGCGTCTCCTAAACCGTGGCCAATGCAATTTCCACTCGCAGGCGGGGTGGCGGGGGGGTGGTGGTGGACGTGGATGGTGGCGGGGGGGGGGGGGGGGGGGGGGGGGGGGGGGGGGGGGGGGGGGGGGGGGGGGGGGGGGGGGGGGGGGGGGTTGGACTTAGTGGAAAGGGCCTGACCAGTGGTTGGAGCTTTATTGGCTGCGTTCACTCCGGCATTAAAACTAATTCACCCTTGATGACAACCCACAGCGCAGGGGCGAAAGACGAGAAGCATTCTTCTTCACCTCACCTCACCCCCCCCCCACACACACACACACCATCTCAACCACCCACTTTATTAGCTGGCCTCTCTGTGACAGAGCCATTCATTCTCTGCCCTGCTCTACCTATTTCTCTCTGACACACACTACCCACATGCCCTCTTTCCTGCTCTCTCTCTCCCACACACACACAGCAACCAACCCAAACATGTTGTATTACCGGCTGGGAATTTATATCGCCTTCAGAGTGAAAAAGCAACTACGCCTCAGTCTGGGTGCAGGGCTCCATCGCTCATGTGCACAGGCTGCCCTTTATGGCTGCACAGTAGTGAGGCCCCCCTGTCACACACACCAGAGTCGGAACGCACCCGGAGCCGTGACACACCCACCCAGGGGACTACAGGGGGGCAGTCCTGAGTTACAGTATCTGTACACGTGCAGAAACAATAGCTGGACAGACAGGAGAACATGAAGGCAACAGGACATTAGTGCTAGTTAAGTAATGATGTCTTCCCGTCTGGAGCAGCAATCATTTATCAAAGTTCAAAGCTCAACATCCAGTCATTAGTTAGCCGAGTTAGCTTCTCATCACTCACAGGTCCACAGCTCTGCATAAAGAACTGAATTAAGGCAAATAAAGGGAGGACAGGGTGCCGCCAGATCACGGCTTTAATTTGCAGTAACACCTTGACCCGTTCCACTGTAGCGCCGGGTTTCCCAGGGTCAGCCAGAAGGCCAGGAATGTGAGCCGCCGCAGCTCCCCCAGGGATCCAATGAGATCCACATTGTGCTGAGGTGAGGTACCCGCAGGTCCAGCTGGGTCTGCGGTCCTGCCTCCAGCAGCTCCACAGGCCTATCGTGTTACCCCGAGCTTGGGTCAGCGGAGCCCTCCTGGTTCCACTTAGAGCCCTGTTTCATTATTTCAGATTTATCACTGCTGTGTTTTTCCTGCCATACGTCCCAGTGTTTAATTCATTGCAACTCACAGCGCACAAGCAAAAACACTTTTAACGGGGGCTGCTAGTTGGGGTTGTTCCCAGGCTGGAGGGATTAGGGTCTCTGGGGGCCGCTGGGTGAAGTGGTGCAGCGTTGGTCGAGGCAGAGTGAGACTGGTGCTGTTGGACTGCAGCAGTGGTCCTCTTTAGTTTCTCTAAACCAAGCAGGACATCATGTGCTCTTCATTCTCAAATAAACACCAACAAGTTGGTCATGATAAAAATTTAAATCATCTCGGACTTCAAAAAATATCAGAGACAGAATAAAACTTATTTCACCAGCCGGTAAATGCCACAGCAGGACTTTGCATCTAATCTTCCAGGGGCCCCTCGGGGCCATTTTACTGTAGTGTATTTGTGCAGGAAGCTCTGTGGTGGTGGGAGGGGAGCGAATGGGGGGCCAGAAGCTATCGAACTGGGCCGGAGCGAGGAGGAGGAGGAGGAGGAGAAGAAAGCTGGGATTCCTCCTCCATTACCATAATAGAATTACGGTGCTGAACAAAGCAGGCATTAGTTCGCCCACGGTGGCATTTGGTGAAGATCCATCTCTCTTTCCTCTGCGGCCGGGCCTGGCTGCTTGAGGAGAAAACCGACCCTTTGTGCCCCCCCTTTTCACGACCTCGCCAGATTGCAACAAGGGGCTCCACTGACACTCGTGCACACGGAGGGGCACAAACGCACACAGCATGCCTCACAGGCCGGGCAGCGGCTCCGTGCGCAGCAGCTTGACCTGCCCATCAGAGGGGATTACAGCGACAGAACTGCTCCGAAACACTGTCAGCACCCTGCCCCTCCCTCCTCCTCTCTGCCTCCTCATCACTTTAACCTTTCAATCCCTCCATCCCATCTCTCTTTCTTCTCCTTGTCTGATGCGTTTCTGTGTATTTGGATTACACATTCGCAGTGTTCCACAGATATCAACGCCCCAAAGAGATGGAGCGGAAGTGTCGGTGAGCAGTGACCTCCCAAAAGTCACGAGCGTAAACCAGGCACGGGCACACACACACACACAGCAGTGGTTTTAAGAAATAGATGCTATGCTGATTCCCAGATTAGGCCGCACCACGCAGATGTGCTGCTGCTGATGTCAGATCGTCTCAGCGATAGAGGGATCTCGGCGCCGTCACACACAAACCCACACTGCACTGTTATGGAATGGACCTACAATTTCTGCTTGGCGCTATGTCACCCTCTAACACACACACACACACACACACCTCGGCTAACAAGAAGCACGCAGCAGACACAGTGGAATGTGATTCTTTTCAACAGGATTCAGACAGCGATTGTGCGGCCTAGATCAGGGTCCTGTGGGAAAGTGAAGCCTCGTGTTGTGACGGCATGTATGAATAGTAAACTGTGTTACAGGTTACCAAAATACATGCAGCACTTGAATTTATCATGATGATCATGATGATGTGTTTTTTCTGTCAACACACTTCAGAGATTAAATATGTTAAATCAAACATATTAATCAAACATTTTAAACTGTATGGGTAAATTATTAGATTTTTCAAAAAATAATAATAAATTAAATGCTCGATTCATCTTTATACAGTAGGGGTGCCTCTTTCACTACTCTCCAAGTCCTACATGAAGTGTTGTAGAGCAACAGGAAGCTTTACCACATGACACTCTACACGTTTCCCTGACCTCTGCTGCCCCCCAGTGGAATCAGAGTAAACCAGTCCTTTACTGATGGAAAGTGCATCATGTGATAATAGTGAAGTAACGCGGTGTAATGACATATATTATTTCAATATTTATATTTAAATCACCATTTACAAGACTATGATTTACTGCTTTTACTAAGTGAGTGTGGTTTTTCTGCCATGACTGAAACTGACACATGAAGCAGCTGAGAACAACAACTCTGTTTCCAAGGGATCGCTCAATGTGGGACATCAGAAACCCAAAACTGCTTTTGTCATTGCTCTACTCTATAAACTCAAGACATGGTTAGAATTTGTGGAACACAAGCGGGACGCAGAGCTGGTCTCTGCTGAACTCAGTCAGGAGTCGCAGCCGTAAAACAAAGCTCATGGCTTTGTACCCAATACTGTAAATATGACTCTTCTATGATGAATTACCATCTCAACTCTACAGTGCGGCGGATGTTTTCCTTTTGGAAACCACTGGAGAAGGCCTGAAGCCTGGGCCTGGTTCACTTTTGGCAGCTTAGCACGTGGTTATCCCCAGGAGTGTGGGCTTGCACGGGCCACAGCATTACAGCCCAGCGCTCCTCATTCTCCAGTGTGTCCCCCCCCCCCCACAGGCCCTCTCACACACAGGCCCAGTATGTCCGGTCAGACTGCGGCCGAGAGGAAGCACACGTACTCCGCTTGACTAGAAACGAAAACACGCAGCTCCAAGAGAGACCCACAGAGCGGGGTGGGTCTCCCTGCGCTCACAGGAAAGGGGCCGGGGCAGTTAAAGTGGGATCGCTGTGTACATACCGAGCACACATGCGCATGCACACCTTCATAGGAACGCACACACATACACACACACACACAAATACCTGGGCATGTACACAACACTACAGGAAATGGGTCAGCTGCAGAACAGGTATCCCTTACATCCTCTCCTGGCTCCCACTGTCCTGCGATGAAAGGGAACACCATCGTCTGTGCAGCCCAGGGCCCGGCTGGCCGAGCGCACAGCGGCTTATAAGAGGCCATTTCCTTCATAATCATCCCGGTCTTCCCCTGTTCTAATCTCCCAAAGGACAGCGGCAATTAGCCCGGGGAGGGCCTCAGTGTAACACGGGCATCTGTGGCATCTCTATTAGCTCATGGTCCGTTACTGACACGCAGTGATACGCACATTTGGGCATCGACCTCAGCCATCGCTTGGATTTCTGGGTCCTCTTGGGTCTGCAGGTCACATACGACCTTTTCCTCATTCACTATTTAATCACCAGCTCTCACCTCTGCTTATGAATTCACGTCACAGCCTTTTAATGGGACCTCTCGGCTGAGTCTATTTGTTGGTTACACACCACAACGCACATCCAGACCCGCTTGTGCAGACACAAGCGGGTCTGGATGTGGTTTAAGCTTCGTCAACTACAGTCTGGAAAGGGATCTGTCAACCGCGCCTTTCCCGGCTTGTTGACACAGCAGAGTGGATTTCCTATTAATAATATCATGAGATAAACGTTGCCCCCTCCCCCGGTCTGAGCAAAGTCGTAACCTTGTTTGCGAATCATCCGTCTCCTTCTCACATTTGTGAACAGTGATCATTCTCCGGGGATTAGCGGTGTAGAATCATGTAGCGAGCGAGCATCGCTGCAGCCGAGGCCGCCCCCTGCTCCTCACACAATATGCTCATTGAACCCTCTTTGCTTTTGTAAACAGCAGCCCTGCTCACAGCATGCACGAGTGGAAGCCACAAAAGAACTGTTTAAGAGATACTGGGGGGGGGGGCTTTGGAAAACATTACCCTGTCCTCAAGTCATTACCGGGACTCGATAAGAGTTTGTCATCGCATGGTTATGTTCCAGAGATCCTGTTGTCCCCCGCCGCCATCTTCATCCTGTCTCTCACTCAGGTCTTTCTGAAATGCAGTGTGCCGTTGTGGTTAGCCGAGGCCACGGTCTGCTGAACATGGTGACATTCATCTAAATGGAATCTGATAACAGTGGGGGCCTGAATACCTTTAACGTAAACATCACCTGAGGCCCCCCCCGAGCAGGGGCCCCTGGCACTGCTCAGCAGCGAACCAGAGGGAGCTCGACAACTTGCCGCAGCAGGGAGGGAGGGAGGGAGGGAAGTCACTTCTAATGATGAGTGTCTGGCAGCAGATATCAGATGGTATCAGGCCTGTGGGTTCCTTCCACACCAGGCGATACCCGCACATGTGGGCAGCAAGAGGTGAGGCGGGGGTCACGGTGATCGTGTGAGGGAAGCGGATATGACCTTTACACGTGCAGATTGGGTTCCCCTGTGGGGCAGGGGACTGGTGATAACAGAGGAAAGGTGAGGAAAGTGAGCCATAATTACAGCGAGGAGGAGAGGATGGACTGTTTGGCTTTAAGGATGAGGAACATGGGAGCTGGATTCAGGTCAGTACAGAAAAAAACAACATGTTAATTCACTGGGGTGAAAAGGACACGAGTGCAATCAGAATATCCAGGCAGATAATTAGCTCCAAGAGCGCAGCACACACTCAGCCTAAAATAATTCCACGACCTGGGGTGTGAGGTTCCTGAAGAATGCGTCTCAGGGCAGGTGTCGAGAAAACAATGGAAGGTGGAATAATCACGGATGAACTCGGCGGGAACCTTCAGAGACGGGAAAACAGAGGGGGGGGGGGACAGACAAGAGGGTTTCCAGTGAAGTTGTGCGAGCAGGCCGGGACCTGCCCGTCCTGGATGAAGCTGTCTGTCAGCAGCAGCACCAGGGGCTCATGGGAACTGGATGACCTGCTGCACCACACAGACTGAGCAGAGGTGGCTCCGCTACACGCCCAGCCCTCGACGGCTGCTTATGCGTCTGATTGAGAATGCGTGACAGAAACTACAGAGTACGATTCATTTGCCGCCGGCTCGTAATTCTCGCCATATGTAGCGTGAAGCGGCGAGGACCGGCGATTTCCATCTGCTGAGTGAACATAAGTGCTCCTCGCTGCTCTGGATCCAAACACACTTAATCTTGTGTTTCTGACTGGGCTGTGAGTCTTATTTCAGGAAGGGCTACCGAGAGGCGAAAGCCAAGTAGCAGATGGAAACAAGTCTTCCAGGAAATTAGTGGAGGTTGGGGTGCAGCGAGAACATGAGTTGGCACGACGTCTGCCTGTTTTCTTTAAGTGGAAGAAAAGGAGGAATAGAAGAAAAAAAGGGAGGGATGAAGCACAATATGAGGAGGAAAAGGGAAGTGGCATGCGAGGGTGTCTGGATGGGAGTTGTTGTCGGAGCGGTTTGGCGTGCTGGGTGGCAGCCTGTATAAGCAGAGGGACAGGAGAGAAATGCTGCAGCGCGGCCCTGCATACTGATGGGCCGCCGTAACGGCTGGATCGGCTCTCTGGCAGTTATTCATTAAGCCATTAAAGGAACACAACCAAGTCATTTGTGTGGCCTTCTGTTTCAGACTGTTTTTCTTCTCGGCGAGAGGAGAAACAGAATACACGTCGATGAATAAATCTGGGGCGAAGAAAAGGGTGAAAGCGGTCGGACCTGGGCAGCGGGCTGGAGCCAGCTGTTGGCCCTCCTTCTGAGCGAGAACAGGCGTAATTAATTGCGGAAGCAGCTCATGTGGGAGCTAATTTGCTTTCAAGACACTTTGATGAATGCATGCACATTCAAATTCAATCTACCTGCATTGAAATGAAACGAGGATAATTGCACAGAACACTTGATAAAACAACTCTTTTCACAGTGACAGCCATTAAACAGCCAATTTGCCTGCTACTGAAGGTGCACAGCGCCCTCTTGTGTCCACTTCTTTCAGCAGCAAACTGGAAACTTCAGATGAATTACATTGATTTTTATTGCCATCCATATATACACATATTTTCTTCTCTTGTAGTATTTATATAGATTAAAGCATCAGGATCACTGTGTAAACAATGAATAGAGAACAATGAAAACAGGCTGATCTTTAACATCACATAGATTTTTCTTCTTCTTACAAAACACACTGTTTGAGGAATGTCTTCTAACCTGTCCACACGCCTGCACACCCAACAGCATCATTTTGTCAAGTTCGTTTTTACTACAAAGACAAGGAGCACGTGTTTATTGGAACGCACGACAGACGCTGCTTCGACAACAACGCATAACCGGAAAAAGAGACACAGCACCAGCTAAACCCCTCCTGACCCTTGGGTGACTCTCTCTATGATCCTATACTGTGGCTGTGTGAAATGGATCAACAGGAGCAACATATAGTCCCCCCCCAACACATAGGCCAGGGTTGCTATAGTGACCGTGCCTGGGGTGCAAACGCAACACAGAAGAGAACAGCACGTGTTTATGAAACACAATAACGCACTAAAAGTCCTGTGGGTGGAGTTAGAGTCTCACTCCAGGACAACTAAACATGTTACAAGGCAATAAAATAAAAAAACACAATCAATGAAGTCGTTGCATTGTCATACAAATGATTTGAAAGATCACGAGATGCAGGAGTTAGAGTGTCAATAAAAAGCAGTGCAGCAGTCATGAGCTGGAGCAGCACTTCTTACTGTTTGTGCATAAATGAGGTTAAATGAGATGCAACTCGTTCTGACAGCTCGTCTTGTAATGTGTGCAAAAACTCACTTTGGGTTAATGAACAATCAGCATCTATTGAACTGAGCTGAACTCTGCAAAAGCTTGTTAGATGGTGTCTCTTCGGTGGCAACGGCCAGATTCTTCTCCCCTCTATGTGCCGGTTAGATTGATATTTTTATTAAATGTGCAGGGCAGGCTCAATAACTTCACTAAAGTCCGATCAGCAGGGGCTTTGGTCAGTCACAAATAGAACACCTGCTGGGGAGTAATCCTCTACTCTGTTCAAACCAATGTTATGCTAATTTATTTGATTTATTGAAAAATATTATTCAATTATGCTTTTCATTAATCAAATAACTTATTGAAATTCAGTCAGTATACGCATAAAGTAGTTTTAGGGGCAGTGCATATATTTGCGATAAATTAGCCAAATTTAATTTCAGCAGCAAAAAGGCAAGTCGAAGCTGCAGAGCTGCAACAGTACTTTGAGTATGATCAACACAGGCACACAAATAACGTTTAACCATTCTAAAAATGAATATTCAATTCCTTAACCAGCAAAATCACTGAAACAGCGATATAGAGGTGATTAACAACAATCTGTTTCACTTCGCTTGTTGTGGGGGGGGCCGTTTCCTTTGGGGGCTGTTACATGCACACAAACACACACTGTTCATACTGAACGCTAAGAAAAGTCACAGACAGCTGACAACACATCACATGGAGGAACCTCTGCTCTCCTCCCTCTCCGGGTGTGGAAATGATGACTATAACTCCCTTGGACGCCAACACAAAGTTATTTCACAAATGCTAAGTCAGTGAAGTTAGAATAAATGGCCGTCACCATCCATGAACTCCCAAACCACTCCTGACCCTTGAGGTCACTCAGCGCTCTCCTTGACTTCATCTCCACCAAGCAGGGCTTCAGGAACACCTCCCTCTCCCTGGAACAGCTCCTCCATCAGCTGTTCCCCTGCGCTGCCGGCCCGTGATGCCCACAGGGCGGCCCCCTCCCGCAGGCCCAGTGAGCGTAGCAGCCGGGCGTAGTCCAAAAATGCAGCCTCGATAAGTTTATGTGCAAATGGTGGTTAAGGAGAAGTAGTTCCTGTTGAGACCAAGTGTTGGCTAAACACTAGAGACACTTCTCAATATTACTATACAAACAGGCTATTCAGCTTGTACTCTTTGTGTTTGTACTCATTACAATGGAATATAACATGAATCTGCTCACTCTGCTCATGCAGCAGGGACTGGCCATAACCAGACCTCGGTCTCTACAGTAAGGGGCTACAAGTCAGACCTGACCTGTGAACAAGCCAAAGGGTCTTCATACGTTATACGGTAGCTATAGCAGATGATCACCATTATTTCACAGTTCCACAGAGCAAGACCCTGTCTTTTTCTCTGTGAGACAATAACCTGAAATGACCTGGACTGAGTGGCAGGAGCTGTGTGGGCTGGCTGCTTTTAACTTGAAGGCATCAGTCAGGAGTGATATGGTTTCAAAGTGCAGGATGTAGAAGTTGTCTTTCACAGACAATAAAGGGATACCAGCTATTGAGAGAAAAGCTCTCTGATGTCCAATGCACGAGAGTTAGCCGCCGGTCAAAAGTTGCCGTGAGTACAGTCAGGGGTTTTCAAAAAGGATATTTGAAGAGTCATTGGCCTCCATCACCCCGGACTTCAGACAGGCTTCGATAAAGAGAGCAGCGCGATCAAAGTGCCTCATGCTGCCCAGGACGATGGTAGAGAGAGAGAGAGAGAGAGAGACAAGGTAGGTGAGGATGTGAGAACAATAGCCAGGAACCAGCATCATCTCTGAAATGATGTCTGTGATCCTGAAGAGTCCATCAGCCCCGTTATCATGATTCCTCTTTAATACTCTCTGACAGCTCTTCAGCTGCTGGAGGAAACACAAGCTGTCAAGAGAGAGAACGGGCCAACCAACAGCAGAGCGATGCTGAGGTACAAGATATGAGGTCACACTATTTCATATACGGCAGAGCGTCCTTCACTCTACTCAAGAGGAACAAAATGAAGTGTTCATGGGTTTGGATGAAAGAAGAGGGCTGCCAGCTAAGAGGAAGGTCAAGCACAGGATGAGCCCAATTCAGAAAATGGAAGTTCAAAGCAAAAAAAGAGGGAATCTTGACTTTTAAGAGACATTGTGAGACTAGGTATGTCTGTGCATTTCTGTGAATCAAAATAACACAAGACAGAAAGTTACTGGGTTCGGGTTTCTCATTTTCAAGACATTAGTCATGGACAATGGACAAAGCCCTGAGTCCTGGCTCGTACCTGTGGAGCATCTCTCCCACTTTGTAAAAGCAGCCCAGCGACAGCAGCACCAGGATGGCCTTGGACTTGTGGTTGACCTGCGGGGAGCACAGGTGCTCTGCCCAGCGCTTCAGCACGTCTGAGCTCTCTGCTGGATTCAGACGCACCTGGAATCGCACACAACATGTCAGTCAGACTCCTGGATCTATGTGTACAGCTGGGTGTCGGTTTGTATGTGTGACTGATTTTCAGCATATTATGCACAAACTACAGAACGGATTACCAGGATGGTTGGTGGGAGGGGTCAGAGTAGAGGTGGGGAGCTAATATCTAAAGGCTCTAAAGGTGTGTGCATCCTGATTGGATAAAAAAAACTCAAGCACACACACATCTTGCACCCACCACCCCACGTCTCACACACCCTCACATTCACTAAGGGTCTGAACATTACACGATATCTGATGTTTCCCTCTGATGGAGGCCGTCGTGCTGAGTTACCTTAGCCAGCCAGGCGGCGCGGTTCCACTCCCCGTAGGTTTGCAAGTAGCGGCACGCGTCGGCTGCCTTGTCAATCAAACACAGCAGCTGTACTCCCTCTGACAAACCGTAAAAAAAGGGAAGAATATGTACAAAGATGAGACATGGAGGCCTATCATCACCTGTGGTGGCTGCGCTTATAAAGGTCAGAAGATTTCTCTGAACTGAAAGTTGTAAAGTCCATGAAGAGCAGAGAAAGTGTCAGATATACAGTAAAACTAACCTGCTAGCTTGCCATTAGCGATCATGTTGGTGGCCACCAGTTTGATCGTGGACTGTGAGGGGCCTGAGGAGGTGATGGTGGTCACCAGGCAGGCCTTCAGCGAATCACAGTAGTAGCTGGAGTTGTCTGCACTCGTCTCCAACAGTAACTGCACCGCCCTGTCCGTCTTAAGAGCAAAACAAAGACAAGATTGCGATAACAAAGAAAAACAAGGCATTAGTGGCCCGGCCAGGTAATCACTGTGAGAGCCAGGCAGGACAGGATTACAGGAAGAAATTATTGTTTATTATCTGTCTTTTCATCTGGGGAGATGAAGGCTAAAGCTCACACCGGGGTCAGGCCGGTCTTGCCTCTGCCTGTCTCCCTAATGGAGGATTGCGGCTCCAACAGCCTCCTGATTGCAGCTTGTGATTACAGGGAGAGCACATTGAGAGGGGAGAGAGGTAAATCCAGTCGACACGGGCGGAGATGCTGCGAGGACAGGGGCAGCACTTACTGTCCATCATGCTTCATTAGGCTCCACAGCATTGATATGGCCTATTTACAAGTATGCTCGTGTGAACACTCCAAAAAAAGGAAGATGGAGAGGGAACATGCAATTTGTGTCACATTATGTGTTTGAAGATGTGACAGCTGAAAACAAAAAAAATACAAATTTATCCACTCATGTGTGAGTGCATCAATTAAAATATACAGACACAAATGCGTGTGATAAATTATGCATTCAGTTATTGAAAACTCTACAAGGAGTTTGTGAAGAATCCTTACAGGCTTGTGTGTGGGCTGTGCTGGCTTACAGCAAGGTCTCAGCACTAAATTCAGCTTTTAAAGAGAGTGTTGTCACGACTAGTAAAACCAAGGTGCATCAGAAGAATACGTTTATTCTTTGTGAAAGACCACGTACTAAATGTAGGGAATAGAGTTTGATTGAAGTAGTTAGTAGAGAAAGTAAATGTGTCAATGAAATAAAACAACTCATCTTGTTTTTGGAAACACTGGAAGTGTTGTAATCATTTGCATGCTTGTTTAGTGTGCTGATTTATTTTCCTATTTTCCTTCTTTTCCTTGCTACTTTTTTTAATAAAGCGGAAGTAAATGTGAAGTGGTGGTGTAGTACCTACCTGACCCAGCAGGAGGAGCTGGTCCGCACACTTCTTGGTGTGCTCGTAACTGGAGCGCTTCACCTCCTGCAGGTGAACCCGGTCCAACTGGAACTTCTGTTGAGCAGAGATAAAGAAAGTGTTAGGTAGTGAGTGCATGGGCGGGAGAAGGAGGGGGAGGGAGGGACAGGGAGAGGGAGAGAGACAAAAAAAGAGTGGGTTTGTGTGGAACAAAGTGTAAAAAAAAATACTGAGGAGTTTTCACAGTCTCCCCTGTGCCAGAGACTCCCATCCCGACTTTCAATACCAGTGGATTTTTACCCATTATTCCACTCTACTTGTCCCTGGTGAGAGATCAGACATGTTTCACTGAACCAAAGGTTGAGCCTTTAAAATATATGAGCCTACCAGTTTGATAGGAAGACTGGAGAGGGAATGACTTAATGAGGGAGAACAACTGCATAGTGGGGAATTATCCTCATACGCTGCGTGAATGTCTGAGTGTGTGAACATTTACGTAACTTTATTTACCACAGAAGCTTTTTTTTTTGCACATTTTATAATGATGAACTCTTCCGCGGGTAACAGCCAAGCGTATAAATCCTCACAGATATACCAAATTAGTTTCAGTCGCTTCAGTCGTGTGCGCTGTGTTGAAGTCTTGGATATTAGTAATTACAGAGATGCTGCTGCAACTGAAGCTGCTTTATGACAACAGGAGCCGAGTGAGGCTGCAGATTGTTGGGGTAACTCTCCAAACTTCTGACTTTGTGATCGCTGCGTGGTTCCTAATTAATGGGGAATAGAATGTGCACAAAAACAGAATGGTGCCTTATCACAGCACATCAGGAAAAATACAAAATGATGAGCTCATTTGGGACAACTGCTGACTGAAATCAGTGAAATCCATCTACATTCAGCAGTTTGAAACTTTTTTCATAACCGGCTAATTTAGTTTCATTAAAAACAAAATCGGATACACTGACAGCTTGTGGGGGAAAAAAAATCCAAAAAAAGAATGCCTGTCATCACTTATACGGTGGACAATCTTCTTAATTACTTTCCATGCACAGCTACTTTTCTAAAGTTAAGTGCACAGATGCATTCTGCAGCCTGGACACAAAGAACAGGGGTGAATCTGCTACAGATTTAAACAAACCTTTATCAAAAAAAAAACAGCATTCACTATCAAAAGCATGGAAGTGGAAGTCTTTGTTCAGTGCCGTGTTGAGCACTTGAGTGTTGTGGGCAGACAGCGGTGGAGGACCAATCAATTGGCATCTTTGGAAGAAACTTTTCTAATACTCCACGGAGCAAGAGGGGTCGATAAAGTTAAAAAAAAACAAAGAGGTTTCGGGGCATTGTTTACAAGGTCCTTGGATGCCAGGTTGTTGGTGTCAACAGAGAGACGCATTGATCCACGCGATGATACGGCACAAACAACGCAGGGCGTTTTATTTAATTGAGTGAATCCTGATGTGGGCTAAAATCATTGAGGGAAAATGTCAGGGGGATTAAATGTAGTGAGGAATGAAGTGAACGATGAGTTTGACCTCTGAGGCTAAAAAGTGTGAGCTGCTTCCCTTAAAGACAGCGGCTTAGTGAGACAACAGAGGAGATGCACAATGTCATTAATAATGGAATGTACTGTGTGTGCGGGGCCATGTTGTTGACGCTGTGGATAACAAGGGACAGGGTGTCAGTGTTTGTGCGTGACTGACTGGAAGACACTAAGCGTGTCTGAGTGAGGCTGAGGGGAATTGTTTTTTAAATGTCGCCTGCTGCTATCGTGTATTTGTCTCTATTGTCTCTCTCTGCCAAGGAGATGAAAAAGCAACGAAACAGATGAACACTTGGTCCTCTTCTTTTTTTTTCCCCACTGACCTGGAAGTACGAGCTCTCACACAGGACGTCGTGGCAAATGTCCAGGTGGTTCTGTGGCGTTTGCTGGGTGCTGTCGCTCAGGGCATGACCGTCTGCCGTGGCCACGCTGAGCTGACGGGCCTGGGCAAACGACTGAAGGTAGTGGGACGCCACCGTCCAGAAGTGAAGGTCTGACTCATCCCCAAACAACCTGCGGTTCATCACAACAACACGTCAAGTCAAACGGCAAAGCCAGAGTTAACGCGTGGCCTCGTTTTTTCCATTGTTCCTGTACCTCCCAGCCCGTCATTGACCATCCTTTAACGTATCTACACAGACACACAGCTGTTGCTAGGTAACCTTGCCTCGTTAAGAACTGTGTGAAAACCTGAATGATAAGATGCAGACTTGGGCTCGGTCACAGTATACTGTGATACCGAAACTGCCTTTCCAGGTACGCCCTGGCCTGTGGTAACAGGATGCAAACAGGGGGGAGGGGGTGTATTGTATTTCTGCTCAGGCTGGCTGTTCTAGATTTGCCACAAGCTTGAGGGAAATGAGAAGTGGAGCAGAGCTGAGATCTGAGTTGCTGACAAAAGCTCCCACGTCATGCTTTTTTGTGGCGATGGAGGAAGAACAGCTGTACAGTGAGTGCACAGTAAGACCCACTACTGTGGCTGATAACTCCACAGTTTTCCTGAACTAAATTATTCAACAGCATATTTGGATCATTATCTTGCATCAGCATGCTTATCTTTGCCCAATACATTACAGCTGTGAGCATGTGAATGATGATATGAAAATATACAATTACAGACAATTTTCTGGAGAAATATCCTTTCCAACCGATCTAATTATGTCTGGAATTATATTGTGTTCAGTCACGGATCCGTGACACAGCTAAAAACTAGCCTCGTTCACTGTAAGCCAAAGTCAATCAAACAAGCAGATATGAAGATGTTATGTTATCAAAGACAATTTTAACATGTGTTCAGTTGAGAGTGAAACACTTGCAAATCACTGATGTTATGATAAGTGTAAAATAAAAGGCTCATTACCAAACCTTGGCAGGACAAATTAAAAGATGGCAGCCTGCCACAGTCTAGATAATTCTGTTTGGACGTGGCTGGACAGGGCATCAGCTTGGAGTAATGATGAATCTAATTTCCCCTGGCCCTGTTCAGGTGTTTGCCAGTTCACTCCTGATGTCAGTATGTTACTCCACATGCGTCTAGATTCTGATGTGAATACCAGAATGGTCTGAATGTTACTATTATCTCAAAGTTTATTGTGTTTGAGTTCGGTGAGTCTCACTTTCATGTCAAGTCCTCAAGTCGTAACAAAAATAATTAAGCCGGGGTCCCTGTTACTCCTCATGAACATTGGATCGTCTGGTTAATTCCACGTTGAGCTGTGACTCACCGTGAAACCAGCAGGCATCGCTGCAAGAGACTGAAGTCTGGGTCCTGCAGCACACTCTTCACATCACTGGGGAGCCAATCAGAGGCGTTCAATCAGGACACGTAAATTGCACTTCTCGAACACAGCAGGCGCAGAGTGGCTGTGAGAGGAGATTCCTCTTATCTACGAACCCGCAGACTCAAGTACATGCTCATTGGGCCTGCAGTTTTTAACACAAAGGACTCTGGCAGCAATCCAAAAGAGCATTCAGACATGCACACTCACGTTCATGCATCAACATCTGACAGCAGACGTTTAAATAACGACTTCATCAAATATTCCAGTTTGAGCTGCGGTGTGTAATTGCCTTTATACGACAGAGCGGCAGTGTAATGACTCACTTAGACAGGGAGTTGAGCTGCTCCTGGATCAGACCTTTTATCTCGTTTTTCTCAGTGTAGTCTCTGAAACAGAAGGATCAAACTCGGTCAAATGGCTCCTCTCGTGGCTTCCTAAAATAAAACCTGACCTGATATTAAATGGGAAGCTGAGAACCAGCTTGTTAAGAGAAGTCGATTTGTAGTGTCAGGCGGTAATACATGGCTCTACTCTTTTACATTTGCGCTGAGGTCAGGTAGCACCTCGCGCGCCGCTGCTAATGTAGCCTCCTGAGTCACGATAAGCAGCCAGCCGTGTGGTTAATGAAAGAAAGAAGTGTTGCACTTTAAGGGCTCAATTAAAGGGAGCACATGTCCACCAGGCTACATTTAAACACAGATGCACTGTGGCTGTCTGAAAAAAAACACAGTCAGTTTGTGTCTCTGAGGACGGTCTTTATTGGCTCCCATGTTGACTTGTTGACAAAGGTGTTTTTTAATGAAGGCTAATAAATGCAAGGGTGGTTGCCATATGCTATGGCTATGTTGGAAAACCTAGGGAGCTTCAGAGGATCCAGATGTCTGAACAGGCAGTTTATTGGTGCTTGATACATCAAGGACAAGAGAGATGACAAACACAAGTGAATGTTGTTTGCTTGATCCTGAATGCTGTCCTCATATATAGGGTGTAAACACCAACATCTGACAACAACACTGACTGCGAAGAAGAATGGCCTGGTTCGACTTTGAGACTCAAAGACTTAATACATGACTACCTCAAACGTTTATACTATCCCTGCTCACAACTTTGATCTTTGACTAAAACATGAAATAAAATGTTAATGTATGGAACTAGGATGGTACTACCAAGTGTTCCCTTTTTAAACTGGAACTGTGCTCTAATGAGCCTGATAACATGACATGGAGTTGGAGCTTGTCTGTAACTGGAAAGTTCAAAAGGAATCATCAATGCACAGCCTGTACGTTTAAATGCAGTTTAACCTATAGCAGCTCTGCGGACTCTAATTCATGCTGTGTGGATATCAATAATTGAAATGTCTAGCCTCTATCAAGAAGCTGCTCTGCTAACTTGATTTAGCTACAGGGATAAGAAGCAATTGGGTTTTTATTTTACAGCCGGTGGACAAAACTGAGGATAAGACTTAATAAAGATTTACCTCGCCAAGCAATTTAAAAGTGCAGACTGGCACAGGGGGTTCTAGGGTTGTTTTTCAAGCAAAGATT
Organism: Pseudorhombus dupliciocellatus; assembly: GCA_016785235.1. Classification (NCBI taxonomy): domain Eukaryota; kingdom Metazoa; phylum Chordata; class Actinopteri; order Pleuronectiformes; family Paralichthyidae; genus Pseudorhombus; species Pseudorhombus dupliciocellatus. The sequence goes on along the minus strand of JAFBJW010000127.1, from coordinate 368,951 downwards.
GTCAATAACAATCAACACATCACTACATCCATTATATGATATCAGAATCATCACCTGTTGTCTGCAAAAATCACTGATCTTACAAAAAGTTTAAAATTAGTTTTGTAAAATAAGGGAAAATACATCACAGCAATATTCAACATGTGCAACATGGATAAACAGAGGGGAGACCTACACTTGAGTGATATCCATGGTGAAGGTTCCCGACCAGGGCTGCAGGAGGAGGAATGCCTTGAGGGTGAGAGCTGCTCTGGGAACCAGCAGGTAAGGACACCATACTGGATCTGAGTCCACACAAACCAAGAGACATAGATGAAGGTTGATCATCAGAAAGAGCAGCACATCATATGCCATTATGTAGCTTAAAAAGCTAAACATTTCTATCTGCATGCGGAATCTACTATGTCAATTCCACATCATCTGGTCTGGACTGTCTCTGGAGTTTGCTTCTAACACATACGCACTCTCTGCTCAGGCACATTCACAACAGCAGAAATCAGTCATGTGTGGCTACGTCCTCTTGAAATATTTTTATTCTTTCATGTTATTTTCGTTTTTGCGCATTGGGGATGCCGTCAACAGCAACTAAGTAGGTGACACTAACTTGCTGAAAATCCTGCTGAGTATCTCCTGCTGTATACTTACTTCAGCTCATTAGTTTTTCCAGCAACGGGTGAAAAAAAAGCAGAGAATATCTAGAGCCTCTCACTTGGACATTTACTTTCTCACATACAGCCTCTCTGAACGTCATGACATTACCCAGACTTCATTGTGTGTCTGGAAGCAGCTAATGTCATTTCCATGTGGCTCACCAGTCAGGTCTTGTTCATCCATTCTGTAGCTGGCGGACTTCATGGCCATCTCCAGCACTCGGATGCACCCATCATCAGAAGCGAGCACAACCTTATCTGATGTGCACCAGTCGATGTCTAGGATGCGGTAGTTCACGTTTCGACCGATCCGTGTGCTGCTGACCATTTGAACCTGTAAGAGAGAGAGATAGAGACGGGTCGAGGTCGTTCAACACAAACTGTAACTGCAGCTTCTTTCACAGCATCTGAAATGAGTCCAGGGAGTTAGTAGGATATGAAAAAAGCAAAATTCAAGGGGAGAAAGACAGAATATGAGATGAGTAAGCAGGATAAAAAACAGAGGAGTCAGTCAGTGGACAAACTTTTCCAAACCCCCCTCTGTGGTATTTTATGTGAATGTATGGGAGTCTGTGCCACCCAGCTGTCAGCAGAGCGCTGAAGCATTTCGGAAATCTCTCCTGCACCTCCTCTCCTCCCCTCATTCTCTTCTTTTCTTCCACCTCTCTCCCACTCTTCCCTGCTATACAGCCCCTGCTCGTTTCCCTCTGCAGCTTGATCCATCTGTTGTTTGGCGTTTTACGACCCAGGACTGAAAACTGTTTCTTATCTAGGCTCCTCTCAAGAAAAGCACATCACCTCTATCTCGACAATAGTGGCCCATTGGGACCATCTCCCTCCACCCTATACTGCTAAATACACCAGAGCATTGGTCTGTGTCCACATTCATCTGTTCTTCCATTTTTAACAGTCATTGCTGCTGGGTAAGCTAACAAACATTATGGTGTAGACACAAAAGATAAAAAAGAAAGGTCCGTTGACATTTAGACTTAAGTGATGAACTGGAGTGTAAACTAGCCAGAGGGAACCTTAGACGAGGTGTAATGAAAACTGCACAGACAGAGAACTTTTATATAACTTCTGGTAAACAAAGTTAAAGAGAGCGATGGTGCACAGCGCTTACAAAAAATTAGGACCATCCATCCTGCGATGGTTTAACTTATATGTATGTCAGCAGAGCGCTTATAAGGCTAGTGTATATGAACCTTTACAAGCTGGGAATTTACAGTGCATTCAGAAGTGATTCATACCCCTTCACATTTTTTACCACCTTCTTGCTAAAATAGAGAAACATGTTTAAGACACAGCAGCTGGCAGGAGCTGGTGCATGGAGCCTCACCTCTTTGGTGTCCCAGACCTCTGCTCCATCTGTGTACATGACCAACAACTTCTGGTTGCCTTTCCCCGGTGCAAAGCGAATCTTCTTTACCCAGCCACGGTGTGTCGGGATCCCCCTGAAAGCAATGGTAATTTTCAGATTCATTTATCTAATCTCCCTGAACCAGAACACCAAACAAACACAGGGGACTGTAGAAAGCTGCAGCCAGTGGCTTTGGATCAGAAGGACAGATCCCAACGGGGCCCAAGGATGTCAGACACACACGCAGGTCTGGTCAGCCTGTGGTGGGTCTGCTTTAGCTGATGGTGCCATGTGACTACACAGTGCATCATGTTTTATATAAATTTCTCTATATAATTTATCTGATCTTATATATTGAGACAGATTCAGCATTATTCAAACCTATTTTCCTCTGTTAAACATTAACATGTGTATCTTGATATTAAATCCATTTTCATTTTAGTTTCACATTTTATTTAAACCACTAACACTCATTAACAGCAAAATCAAGTTGTCACCTGGACAATCGAGCTTTGAGGTCCCAGAAGTTGAGATTACCATCCACATCTCCAAGCACCAACGTGTCACCTTTCCAGGCAATGCAGGCGATACTGCCCATGCTGCCCTGCAACACAGGAAGAGGAAGATTCCCCCAGAAAACGTGTTAAATATCAAATAACACAGAACAGCTGTATTCTTTAATCTTTGTACAAAGCACAAAGATTAAAGAATCTGGAATCCATTGACATGAACATGAATTCCCTGATCATCTTCCACATGAATAATTAAAGGATTGGGGAAGAAATAAAAGACATTGGTGTAATCCCAACAGTGTGACACCCCCTTTTAATCCTCTACTATAAAACATCATACTCCTCAGTAAAGGGCCTGGTATTGTTATTTTCATCATCAAATGATTGATATTGTTCTACTATACAATAATATGGGGGATATCAATCAAGCACCTCCAAAATAATGTTATTACTATTTTCAAACTTTCCATAGGAATCATGATTATATTGTTACAGTCAAAACTTTTGCTCCTGATAATCTTCTTATGAAAATCAGATATCGTGACAGTCGTACTCTCAACTGTCTGAGTGTGAAGGAAAACTGGAAAATAAATGAAAATATCTTCACAGTCGCAGTCGAGGCATAAACAAGGACGATGTGTGAGTTTAATTAGGGCAGTGCGACAAAACAGAATGCTGATGTGGAGCCTCTAAGTGTCAGATCCCCTTCAGCTTGAGCACATTTGGCGATAGGACCAAACTTTTCAGGCAGGTTTCTTTCCCTTTCCTGACAGAGATATGAAGATCCTTTATCATCCTGAACGGATTGTAAAAGCTCTGGGGTATGCAAATCTTTGAGTTATGAATCTGCAGCCGTCAAGAAGATAAGACTTTTAAATCGTCAGGTAAACCTCCAGTGTCTGCCTGTGTGGAGGGAATGTACGCAGGTAGCGGAAAAAGACAGATTGCTTAACTGTTCTATTCCTCACACAGGTACTGACTAGAGAAAAGGATTTACCAAAGTGGCTTGCCTTTAGAAAAACTATATTCAGCTGGATTGCTTATGCAATCTTGAATTTTTCTTTTTTTTTTTTTAAATAAGTGATTAGGTATAAAATTTTTAAATGCAACAACCAACAATAAATGACAGATGGTTCCTCCTACTCTAGAGCATGACTCACTCTAGCACAATTACAAGTCACGATGAGATAATGAGTCTGAAAATGGTCCCAAAACCTTCCAAGCAAACTTTGCATTGCTCTTATAAGAGCTGTAAGGATTTAATTATTAGGTAAAGAAATGCAAATTAATCTGACAGCAAATTAATAACACACTAAGCATCAGATAAAAACTGTGAAAATGTTCTTCTTCCCCGAATCTGAGTCGAGTGCTGATCTTGTACCTAAAACATGCAGTATCTGGGACAAAGTGATGAAACACTCCACAGTGCACATCTTCAATTGGCTGTTTCTTCTCTTAAAAAAAAAAGAAAGAAAGGTTTGATCTGCCAAAAACATAAAGACAAGAACTGAACCTTCACCTTGATTCCATGCGGTTTATTACTGTACAAGAAGTTGGCTACTTCTTTGTTGTTGAAGCCAACATCTATATTATCCCCCATACAAGCCTCACAAAAAAACCTGAAGGACATGGGCTACAGAGGAGGAGAGATGGCTTTGACTTCGAGGAGGAAACAGAAAAATGTTGGCTTGCAACCAGGGAGTAGTTTTTCTTTTGAGCTCAGTAAAGGAGCATAATTTCTGACAAACTGCAGATGCTTGATCACAAAAGCAGAAAAAATATTTGAATTCTCTTTGAGAAAGAGAGAGAATCTTGCACATTGCAAAAAAGATCATGACAACGCCAGAGGGACGCAAGAAGACAAACGGAAGAAAAGATGACAGATTAAGGATGAAAACAGATTTTAAAATACTGAAGGAAAGTATTGATAAATAGATTTGACAGATAACTGACTGATAGAAACAGAGGAGATGAAAAAAACAGAGGTCAAAGTCGTGAGAGGAGTAAGAAAACACAGAAAAGACAGACTCAGATCTTTTGTAGGTTCAACCAAAATTAAACTGAACGGAGACAAAGAGACACAAAGCGTTGTGTAAGGATCACGAAAACAGAAGGACATAAAACAGAGACACAGTCTCCAGACTCACATCAGGGGGAATTCGTGCACCGTCTTTCACTGTGTTGCCCTCTACGGTGATGTGGTAGACCTGCCCGTCTGTGTCAGTGAATACAAAATGCTCCCTGGCTGAGATGGCTTGGCTGGTCTCTGACTTGCTCTCTGCATCCTGTAGGAGACTGGAGCCAACAAACAGGCAGTTTTCTCAGATAAGCACATGTCAGGTTTTTTATTTATTTATTTATTTTACACTTTTCAGTGTGAATTTTTTTGACAAGACATCTTGTTATGCTGCCCATGGCATTCATTTCCAAACACGAGTAGTTTTCCCCGAGACAGCGCTGAGAGGTGCCCAGACTACAGGACAGGAAGTTTAGAGAGAGACTTGTTTTACTTGAAAATAAAAGTCACAATTTCATCGAAACACTATAATTCCATACTAATTCAGTTATCATACTTGAAGACTGTGTTGTGATTCATGTGAAAACTAATCAGCAAATGATTCTAGGTTAAATTAAAATATAATAATTAGCAGCAGTAATGGGTGCTGTTGAATAATCAAATTGAGTTAATAGGGTGTGGGCGTATATAACACACAAGAAAGATGGGATAAAAACACTGCTTCATAAATTGCTTTCATCTACAGTGATGATATTTAATTAAAATTATTCAAATGATAGCTTTAACTCATGCCACATTGCTAAGCCAGCTAAGTTTTAAAAAGACGTATAGGAATAATAGTATAGTAATAGGTTTGAAATAAGGGATTACGTCCGACAGCCGTTGGCTTCTTTGTGGGATTTCCACCCTTGATTGATTCAATATTTAGCTTTACCACAACGAATCCAACTGTATAAAAGTATTTAAGTCCTCTTCATTTAAGAAGCATGATGCAACAGTCACCTCAGTCTGTGGTTGAAGAATCGTATGAATGAGTGGTCATCTAAACAACATGTCACTCTAGGACAAACATATTCTTCAGCATTATGACGCTGACCTGATGACTGACGATTCAACGGCAGTCTGCTCAGCGTCTGACACCGTCTGCCGAGCCATGGCCTCCCTCGCTGCCATCTGCTTCTTCTTTAGACTCTTCAGGTTGTGGGATGGGGACCATTCCTGTTTATGCACACAGGTTGCAGTTACGGCAAGAAACCCAGACAAAGACCCAGAGAGACACTATCAAATTTGCTGACTTAACAACAAACCCTGACGGGGGCAGGAAGGAGGAAAAGGAAGTGATTTGCATTTACAGTAGGTGATGCAAACAAGAGAGCTGATTCCCTCTGTCCATGCAGTCTCCCGAACTGCCAGAGCGCTGTGGCTGTAGACTGGTTAACTCAAGGTTGTAATCAATATGGAAATGAGACAGCAATATGTGGCTGGGGGAGGCCGGCATGTATTATTAAGGTTACTGGCATTTTTATTTGCACTGTGGAGGATTTTACAGCCCCACTGCAAAGTTTCCCCAGCATAACTCTTTTTTTATGAGTATTTCTCCGGCCTAATGAAACCTCTGTTCTTTGCTGAGGTTAGGGAAATTTGTCGACTAATCTTTCAAATGGCCCACACAACCACAAGAAGGGAAAGGGGTCTAAATATATGGGAGACTATTACCGAAGAAAAAGAAACAACACGATTAATATTGTAACTGAAGACATGCCGAGGTGCAGCTGGGAATTACATTACATTAAGCTGAATGCCTGAACTTTATATCTCTATTTTTCTTAATGTACAGACCCTCTGAATGAAAGATTGTGGAAGATCTGGGGTTTATTTTGTGTAGATTCATCGTTACCAGAGCAGTGACAGTAGGGAAGTTCTTGGCCATCTCCCGCAGAAGAGTTCCTGTCCTGATGTCCCAAAGCTCCAGGGGTTTGTCTCTGAAGACCACCACCAGATACTGTCTGAGGAGACGTCACAACACACACATCAAAAACATAAACTGTGCATGACCCCTCTATAAGATTTCTTGTGTTTGTAACAAAAATGGTTGCCATTTATCTTGGATGCAAAGCTTCTACTCCCTCAGCAAAGTGTCAGATTAACAGTGACAGAATGAGTTCATGTTTACCTGCTCTGGTACTTTTGTGTTAATGTATTTTTTGTGTTTGACTGACTGACTTTTCAGTTTTTCTAAGAGACTTGTTATAATCAAAGAACAAGAAGTTCATAATTTCTACATGAACTTGGTCTTAAATCACATTCCAGTATAATTCTTTATAAGTTGAATCATGTTCATAAAATATTTGAAAGTTTTTTCTGCTGACCTTGAAAAAAGTGAAGTTTCAATACATCAAGATCAACAAAGCCCAAATGAAAGAGTATGTGTCTGATAACCTTGTCTGTAGTTTCACCTCCACAGAAATGTGCGATGACTGTAAATGCAGACGAGCTCTTTTATTTTTAATGAATATTAGAGAAACTATTGAATGGAAAAGTGACCATCAGAAACACCCTGCAGCATGAATATGAATGAATATACGAAGGTTTTTGGGGACAATCACATACAAACAAACTGAACTGAAAGTTGGGTGCTTTAAGCCGAATGCCATTTTTCAGTCAAACATAAGGAAAACAAGTTGGTGCCCTTCGACCTTAAATAATAATGGAATTATATGTTCAGAGATGGAAAAAGGTAGGGGAGACAAGGGAAGATGAGCAGGCCCCTGGGCAGCATGAGGGAGGACTGTGTGGGTGCTAATATGCTGTACAGAATGTATAGTTGCTTTTGGTGTGTGCGTGTGTGTTTCTCAAGCAAAAGTGTTAGAGATTGTGTGATGTGGTTGGTATCGGTGGGGGGGTAACTCACTTGAGGTGGGAGACTTTAATCATCTCAATGGGCGGCTCATCGTTTCCTCGCTCACCTCTGAATGCAAAGCATCTGCCTGGAAAGCACAGCAGACAGAGAGGGAGAGAGTTAGTGACGGAGGTGATGATGGAACACAGATCACAGTATCTGTCTTTACACCTGTGAAAAGACTGATTCGTCTCATTTCACTTTAGTTCTGCTGCGTGCCGATTTCATCTATCTTGCTGAAGTCGTGAGGGAGAGCAAACTCCAGATAACTTATTCACACCATTTGATGTTTTTTAACCCACGGAAGCCGATGTTATGCAGTGTCAAGGTGCCCCCTTTAAGCAAAACAAGAATGCCCTTCAGGTGTATGGCATCTTGTTTGTTCACAGAAGTGCTGATCAGATTTTCTAGAGGACACTTTGGAAGTCAACCTGTTTGAAACGTCCGAGTAACAGAGCAGCCTGTGGTGATTTCGAAAGAGGTGAACTCCAACAGGTGTTGAGAGGGATGTCGGAGTGTACCTGTATGGAATTAAATAGCCGAACATATGGTGGAATGAAAACTTCGGAGACCCGTGGCTCACTAAAGACTACCGCTGCCGTCTTTTCAATTTCCTCTAACGTTTCCTCAGTGACACACAGTGGGAGGGGCGGTGTGTCCTGATTACAAAGTGTCTCACCCACACGCACGAACAGTTATGACAAAAATACCTCAGAGTGTTGAGCTAATGGCACCAACTCTGAATGCAGGTATAAATATCTTCTCCAAACTTAACACAGTAAACTGCATCAACATCCCCTGTGTTACTGCAGCTAACTAATTTGTCCATTCACAAAAGCTGCACAGACCACACATCACCAGCTTTGAATAAGGTGAGCAGGGGATTATTCATCACCCCTGAATCTCAAGTCTTATCAGAAAATGCTCAAGTCGTAATACACTGAATTTGTCTTACAGCTAAAACCCTTTAGTGCAAAACCTACCTTTGAGCTGTTTTGGTTAAGGACTTTAATATGCAAATATATGCCCACTTTGCCTGAATAGATTGTGCAAACGAGCACGATGCTCAGGAAACAGCTACAAAACTGTGAGTGTCTGCCTGCAGTCTTCCATGTGGAGTGTATGAGTGGATGTAGTCCATGAAGTCAGGGTGCAGCCTGGAAAAGGTCTGACCTTGGATGGTGCAGCATGGAAAATGAAGATTACGTTAAATATATGATAAGATAGGAATCAATCTGTAGCTTATATAAGTCAAGAAAAAGGCAAATTATTCCATCTGTAAACAGCTTCAGAACCACATCTTGTTGAATATTGAGCATACTATTTCTTCTTATGTAATACATTTTAAGTATATTTAAATTAAAGCGTTGATAAATTCATACATCCTAATGCAACAAGCTGTTTCTCTCTGCTTTCCTTTTCATTTTGTCAAAGACATCCCAGTTCTCCTGCATGTCTACACTGAACCACTGAACGCAGGCAGATTAAAAAATATTGATATTTTCATGTGAGCCATGACATTTAAATCCATACAGCCTATCTCCAAGACCGGCAGCTGCACTCAAAGTCAAGGACACTGTAGAGCAGAGGTTTCTAGTCACGAGCCTCCCCAAGATAATCACACTGAGGCTTCTGTACCTCTGCCATTATACTCGCATGCAAACACATTGATCACCAATCAACTGTCTGCAGCTCCTTTGTCACATGAACCATTAGATGCACTCTATGCTGGAAAGTGGTTTAATGATTTTTTTTTTTTTTTGGCGTCTGAATATTTTTGGAATATGATTCCCCTAAGCCCCACAGATAAGCAAGAGGGTGTTTTGCAGTGAAGTGGTGAAATTAGTGTGGATAAATCAGGGGGTGTTGGTGGAAGGAGCAGGGGAAATGATAGACAGAGAGCATGCCACTTAGTTTCTTAGCCTGCTTGTGCTTCATCACTGTAAATAGAACTTTCGGCCCTAATTCCCTTTCCCACCTTTAAAGCGATTGATCTACAGACAAAAGGAAAATGACAGAGACGTGAAGGGACCGTCAACTAAGAGGGAGGGAGATGGAGGTGTTAGACAGTGATAAACCATAAACTGCTGTTTGAGTGACTGTTCAGGAGGCTCTGAAAAATAAATGTCAAGAATTGAGGATGAAAGTTTCATTTCCGATGACAGTTCTGTTTTGTTTATTTTTAACAGCAGGCACCTGCATGTTGTTAAACTATAAACTGTTCCTCTCTCCCTGATTTAAAAATTCAGAACATATAACATATATTGTGGTTTCATGTTTGGCTAAAAATAATCAGCACGATCAGAAGTTTTTATTTATTTGGCGACCCCTGGAAATAATTACCCCCTAGCTTGCAAAACACCCGCTTGGAGGACTTTTATTCACTTGAACTCATTTGAACTTAGAGAGAAAAACAATTATGTATGTCTGTGCTAGAAAGTGTGTGGGACTATAACCAAAGCTATTGGTGTGCACTGTTAACTTTGACGACTCTAGTGCTTAGGAGAGACTCATTAAAGGAGTGACTTACCCTCGCTGCTAGCCTGATTGAAATGGGGATAAAGGCTCGACCACCGATTCATTACTCTGACCATAGTTTTTATTGTGTCCGTACAAAATTCTCAAACTGCATATTAAAGTTGAAATTTTGGAAAAATGATAAAAGTGCTCATCAATTATTTATATCCAACATCGCATCCAACTGATCACATTAAAGTTACTTTCCAGCTCTGCTCTCTCTTTGGCACAGGAAATGTAGCACAGTATATTTTCAAGCCCTTGAGGAGGCAGAAACACTTTACTGCTGGTGCAGTAATTCTATAGACCCATCAAGGCAAGGTATCCTCCCTTTGTGATGCGCTACCACTATTTAGTTTGCACCTTAATTTGGAGGAGTGTGGAACTATCCCCTGGGGGCGAACGAAAACAGTCCCTGTTTTCTAGAGATCCGAGATACTGTATTGTCTTTTAAAGAACCCTCATTTTAACCATTTGCTTGTTTACACTTTACCAATCAAACAGACATATCGCAGGCCGGATGTGCGATTTCAGATAACATGCAGCGTTCTGAAATCTGAAGTTGATGTGCAGTCCAATAGGTTGTTTTTACACAGACATCAATCCTGCTCTGTGACTAACTCCAAGGCCAACAACAAAGGTGGGACAACAATCCCCCCAATGGTTTTATGAATAGCCAGAGAGAGAGAGAAAAAAGAAGAGAAAGTCAGAGAGAAAGGAAGGCAGGGACTGAAATGTTTATTTATTTACTGTTTTGCATTTATTCTTTTTGTTCATGTGGAGCCCGGAGCACAACAGAAATATCAAGAGCCATGACCAATATAAAAGTTACAGTTGTTTCCCTCAGGCATGCATGTGGGCCTCTTACCAGTCGGCAGGTCGACGTGCTGCAGCTCATTTCGCACCAGGCCCATGTTGTTGGGGGAAGAGGTGGCGAAGGATAGGAAACTGGTCAGACTCACCCATTCAATCCCCCTGTGGAAGAAGCACACACGCAGCTTATATTTACATGTATTACATACAATAACATTGCTATCCCATAAGTGCAGTGTATTTGTATTTGTGCCTTCACCACATCCTAGCAAAGTCTAAAAATGCAAAGCAAATCAAACCAGCAAGAGTGTGATATGAATTTAGAGGTGGGCACAGCTCAGGGAGCACACACACTCTCCACTCTAATGAGATGGTAAATAGCCACATGATTAATTAGTCAATTTCCCCACTAAATGTAAATGAGATGCTAAGTAGCCAGGCCTCCTTTGGCATGACTGTGATCGGGCAAGGGCTGCTGGGCTATTTTCATAAGCACCTCTGCTCTGCCCAACACACAAAACACACAGCTTTGAACATAATGATGAACGTCACAGCAGTGGACGTAACAGCGGCGCTCCGCAGAGACGGCCCTGATCTTGTGGCACTGCTTTGATATGAAGGTCTGAGCGGGTTTGTGATGTTATTCTTTTATTTTTCGTGCTCTGCAAAAATGTGAGGGGTTCAACTCTACCAGAATGGAGTCCCAGCAGCCAAACTCTGAGTCAATGCATGTGAGCACAAGGTACGGTCCCATTAAGGGAAAGATGACAAACAGATGAGAAGAGTGAGAAGCGGTTCCGCATTGTGACTGTAATTCAAATCTAAGGTCACTCCAGAAACGAGGAAAGAGATCCGCTCCCTGATCACTCCCTTTTAATCCACAGATCCACAGCCACTGCTGCATAGCTCATTAAAGTTAGTGTGAGTTTCACATTCGAGGAAACCTGCCTCTCTCATTAAAGAAAGCCTGGCTCTGCTCAAACCAATCGTGTTTGCTCCCAATCAATCTCTTAACAACATTAATGATCCGATCTTGAGCTTAATTAATCCTGCTGAAATACTTTTGCTTCTCATTAGAGAATACTAACTAATCACGCATGGCCCTGCTCTTTGTTAATGTTTGGCTGCTGCATGTTGGGGCTCGGGGTTCTGACCGCATCTCCTTTCACCGTGTCCGCCACGCACAGCAGGAATCACCAGTTCATGGAGCGGAACCACAGCAGAAAGACAAAATTTAATAATAAATAAAAACCAAAGCCAGAATTAGATCAAACACAATACCTCTGTGTTATGAGTACTGTTTTGTCTTAAACAGGACGCATAGAAATATATACACTTACATATGCACAAACCTATATGATATTAATTTAGACTTGTTTGGCTCTCATACCTCATAAACTATTCATTTTAGTGGATTCAGATATAGCATGTGTATTGTGAAGGCCTATTGGATTAAACTTTAACAACACAAATATTTTCTTATATAATTCTGCAGCTTGATTTTTGAAATTGCTGCGGTGAGACAAATACAAAAACCCAATCAAATTATCTGACAACTTTTTAAAATCTCTACTGAGCACACACTCAGATATTTGATATGTGATTCAAAAAGCATTTTGTTTTGTCGTGGCTAGATTTCTCCCTAAACCCTGTGGTAACACCTCCTCTTATGATCATAGCGTTAAAGTTACTCTTCCCCCAGTCCCTGTTGCCTTCCAACATGAAGAGAAAAAATAATTAAAAATTAATAGGCAAAAGAGAATGGGATGTTTTTGCAGGAGGTTCTAGCACTGAAGTATTCATGAGCAATTAATATGCAGTATTGAGCACAATCCGAACAATTTATCCTTTTAAATAGCTTCGACCTGCATCAGGCAGATTTTTTCCGATCTAAACAGCTCCTAATTGTGTTGGTGGTCTCATCAACGATTCCAAAAAATGTCATCAGCAACTGATCAATATTACTGACGGTGTTAGTTTTATTTTCCCTTTTCAAATGTTCAGTAATGAAGAGAAGCGTGCTGTCCAATAATAAAGATTGCTTGTCCCTGAACAGCCTCTCTGATGTGTGATTGGCAGGTTCGTTAATTAGCTACTTGAGGGGATGGTGTAACGTTTAGAGGTTAATCGAAGGCTGAATATTCTGCCCACTTTCCACTGTGTAAAAAAAGTCGAGTCATTTGTTTTAAGTGACAAATGAAAATTAAATTAATATGCTGCATGCTTTTCCCAGTGTAATAATTAAAACCTTTCCCCCAGGTACTATTTTGACTTGACATAGCAGGAGAAACACAAGTGTGACTAATAACATTAATGATGACTGTGTACTGCTGAGGCTTACCAGCGAGTCAGCATGGTTAATATCAGAGCATGACATTAAAGTGTTTAACACCTGAGGTTGACAAGTCTAGCAGGTCTATACTGTGAGACACATGCACACTGTGAAAATTGGGTTTGGTTAACAAGACAAGAGAGTGTGTTGTTTTCTATGCGTGAAAAATCAGTGATGCTATTTATTCCAAATTAATTATGAAATGGAAGAGATGGTATTTTATTTAGCTGGGATTGGCTTCAACCCCCTACAACCCTCATAGGAAACACCAAACAAATGTAAGGACGGCTAGTATGTTGGTGTTTCCTGGGCAAAGGGAGCTTGGGTTGATCGTCTATATGAAATCGGGCATCGCAAAAACACCATGATTTTCTCCATACTCCAAACACAACATCTCACACACACTTACGCAAAGGTCGACACACAAACATGCACAAAGAGTGCATTATGGGCCTTGTTATACAATTTCCTGGGTTGGGTTGTTTACTTGTTGTGATGAATTGATTTGCACACTCTGTAAAGCTGGTTGAATTTCAGCTCAGCTGCGTGTGCTCACCCACACTTCAGGAAACACTCTCACCATGCAGCTGTTGGGATAAATGTATGAAGGCATATGAGCAGGATTTTTTTCCAACACACACTTTTTTTAAACATGCTCTGGTGTGATCATACAGTATAAGGTGCCAGGGTTTTTCTGAGATCATCACTCGACTGCCACTTGCCGACATCACAAGTTTTAATTTCAGCCTTTCTGATTTAACTTACATTACATCACAGCAAAGTACATAATTTAACCACCATCTCCATCATTCTATATTGCTCTTGTAGGTCTCGCATTATTATTATTATAATTGTTATTATTATGATTATTGTTCAGGTCAAAAGTGCTGCACTCAGCTCAAGCACTCGAGATTAAACCCAGGGAGAAGCAAGCCAGGGAATTACTTCTCTTTAACACACAACAGTTGTCATGGTGGCACTCTAATTATGTGAGTGGCAATTGCCTCCACAATACTTGAATGAGTCTGAAAACAATCAAGGGAAAAAGAACAATCCAACTTGAATGCTCTGAAAAGCTAAATGTTGTTTCACAAATATTTCTTCTGAAGCACCACAACTGCACTCACTTCGCTAGTGAGAAGTGCTCTGCAGTGTTGTACACAATTAAGTGCACAGAGACAAAAATCTTACCTGACTTCACAAGAGTGGACGCTGAGTTCTTTGTGGAGAAGACCACTGGTCAGGTTATAGACCAGTACAGAACCATTACTGGTCCCTGGGATGTAGAGAGACAGAGACAGAGAGAAAGAGCAGAGAATAAGGAATATGACACAGAAAGACGAGAGGTCACAGGCAATACATTTTCTTAGCAGCATCTCGCCTCCAGCCGGTTCAGAAAGATGTGGCGTCGGTGTGACAACCATATGTGTTCCCTACACTGTGAAAGGTGAGGATGGAGGCAGCACATCAAACCGTGACTCATCTTAGTCACAGCCGAAGGACACCATTTTATCCACTGCTGGGGAAGTAACACATAAGCTGTTCCTCACACCCTAAACCCGCCTGATTAACTACTGCATGTGACCATTGATGAATTGTTTAAACTCTATCAGAGAAAATCTGAGACAAACCAACTTTGAGGTCATTTTAGATGAATACTTATATGGGCACATGTTCCAGCTATAAATTGAATAAAACTCTAATGTTTCAACATCTGCAGGGTAAGTTGATGTTTTGTTTTTTTTTCCCAATGGCTTGGTTTGATTCCAAACTACAATCCAAAGAGTTTGTCTGATTAAAATAAAAATGTCATGTTTTTGCATCCTCTGGGGTTGTGTGGTGTCACATTTTAGTTCTTTAGTTCTAGACTATATAGGAGTCCATGTTTGAAGAATATGCAACAGAAGCCCTTATTTTCACTTTCAGCACTGAACCATACAAATCTAATCCTATTTAGTATGAGGACGTTTCCATTAAACGATTAGAAAAGATTTTCTTATGGTTTTGTATAATACCATTGGTTAGATTTACATTTATTTGAAAAACAAGTAGCTAAAAATATCATAAAACAGCCTTGGCTATAACTTAAGCAAGGGAGAGGCAGTGATTAAAATAACTATTAAGTTTAGGACCATGGTCTGTAGCAGATGTGGGCACAAATAAAAGCCCATTTTCATGATGTTCAGAAAGTGTTCCACTTCGTTTGGGGGATTTGTGTATATTTCTGTAATGATCACCAGCAGGTGCAGCTGGACATTCAGAGCTAAGATTATCCTGAGCGTGATGGAACAGGGCCCATGTGCCAGTGGCTCTGTGAGGG
The DNA here is from genome assembly GCA_016785235.1 of Pseudorhombus dupliciocellatus. Classification (NCBI taxonomy): domain Eukaryota; kingdom Metazoa; phylum Chordata; class Actinopteri; order Pleuronectiformes; family Paralichthyidae; genus Pseudorhombus; species Pseudorhombus dupliciocellatus. Next base: position 353,531 of record JAFBJW010000127.1, on the reverse strand, counting down.
ACTGCTCGGTCTGCACCGTGCTACAGCATGACAACCACATGCTGACACAACATCTGGAGGTAGTGATGGGCAGAGCCCACAGGCACTGCCACATGGGCATGGGTGCGCGCCTTGTGTGTGTGGGTACTCCTACTCCCTCTGTAGACATGCAGTGTGACTATAGGAAGTTTCTGCAGGAATTTGGGCAAACAGAATATGGGATGTTTGTGATAAAAAATACAGTAGCTTTCCCTCATTGGTTTCATAACAACTGTTTGAAGGCGATCAAAAGATGCTGTCTGCTGCTTAAAGTGGAGAACAGACTATTTCAGTGAGGGTGTCACTGTGACTCTGGGAAGATATCTGAAAAATGACAGAAAATGGCCTCATTATTCTCCAAACATAAGTGATTTATATTCACTTTAATTCACCTCAGCTGGTCATTACACAGGCTATTAAATATGGTAAGAATATATTCATACTACGGTGAAAGCTGCATTCTTAAAATGAAAATATAAAGCTCTCTGAATACTTTCTTCTTATAATCTTTTAAAATTATATATAATATATCAAAACTGAAATCATATCATTGTACTAGTGGGAGCTACTACTTGACCCAGCACAGTGAACTGAGCATGTTGCATTTAAAATTACTTTTGATACCAATCCCCACACACATCTGCAGCTGCTGACAGAGCTGGAATATCCTCGGTTGAACCCATCTCAACAATTAAGTGTGAGGTGGCAGAAGATCATTTGTAACCTAAACTGGAGGATTTGAGTTTGAATAGATTATTCAGTGGACTTCAAGTGTAACTGATACTCCCAAAGACAGAGCAATGGAGCTGAGCATGAGAATCATTCCATCTGTTAATTGTTCTGTTTATTGACATCCACGCTTCAGTAGCTGTCTGTAGGTAAGTGAATAAATGCGAGTTCAAGTTGATGCTTTATTCTACTCATAGTGCTGTTTCTGTGCAGTCAAATCCAAACAATGCAGCAAAGAATAACTGTTGGGAAAAGCACAAATAAATAAATTAGGCATGTCACCATCCAATGATTGGAAAGGAATGCTGAATTGTTTGTGTTTGTGTCACTGAGTGGAAGGCTCAGGGTGTTGTAACTCTCTGTAATGGAGCTGCCACATCTCATACAGATTACAAGTTTTTAGACAGGAGAGCAGACAGCAGTGCTTCTGGGCAGACAGGCAGGTTGCACAGTTTCTGTAACCCCCCGATTGGATGCAAGGTGCAAGAAAGATTGACAGACGAGAACAGTAGAAAACAGAAATAGAGAAAACAGAGAAATCCTGGGAATTCCTACCCTCCTTCTCACTGTAATGAAACTGTGGATGGCAATTTCAGCCCCCAGTGCCTTCACACCTTCAGAGCTGTCTTGCTTTATTTGCACCAAGTGGAAGGTGTAAAAACGTGGTTTCCCTTGGTTGTTCTTCTGACTGGTGACACATCACTGGCACTCAACAGTCTCTATTTCACTGAATTTCAATCTTCTGCAGATTGTTTCAGTCTGCATTAGGTAAACCTATACAGATTATTAATGGTACAAACTCAAATGTTGAGTAATCCAGGAGCCAAGAGGGAAACTGAGCTGTAACTGTCAAGGACTCATAGAGGAATCTCCCATGGACATACTGATTAGGTGTATAATCTGGGTCTCGGTATGTAGGAGAGGTGACAGATGCCATCTCTTGCCAGAGCACTTGTCACAGAATGAGCCTAGACATCATTACTGTGGGGCTCACGCTTTCAATTCTAACCTAGGAATGTAGTCAATTTATAAAGCATGACAGGAGGCAAAGTACCAGATTTGAAGACTGCAGAAGGGACAGTTTCTGAGGCTATTGTGACTATTGTGAGGTACAGGTATTATTCCGAACAAAACTAGTGTAAGAACTTGACTAATGATGAAATATCCACCCCTGGATAGATCCTATTAGACCTGTTGTAGTTATTAAGAGATAATGTGCATTGCATTTAAGAGATCTTGGAGTTCCTACACTGTGGACATGTACGGTTATTTTTCACCATGACAACTAAACTGAAGGTTTTCTCTGATGGGAGAAAACAGCAGTGCACCTGTGCCTAAAGGTAATTTACGTGCACAGGCAGGAATGCTGCAAAATGAAGATAGACATAAACAGTGACTCACTTTTGGTGGAAATGTGCTATTAATTTTCCATTCAAGTTGAGACCTGTAATTTTATGCATCATTACTGTGGGTAAAATAAGGGGACAGCATTTTAGGAAAATTGCTACACTGATCAAAAACAAATAAATCCAAACTTTCTCTGCTTCTCTGTCTCTCTTGCCTTGCAGCTGTCTCAGGGGAGTAATAACAGAGGCTGATATTTCAGAATAAGTCTATGTGTTTTGCATTATTTGCTGAGAGCACAGTCAGATTCGATTAAATTTCAAAATTTGAGGAAGATCATCTGAAATATGTCAAGAGTTCAAGCCAGTTAGAAAACACTGTAACTTCAAACAAATAGTTTGCTTTAATTGGCCAACAAACAGTCTAACTAAAGCCATGTCAATACTTATAGCAATACTTTGACACCCTTTATATATTTTTTTACCAACTCTTTGTTAACATGACTGTGCCAGAGAGACCATATGAAGAGCATGGTATTCATTGTTTGTTTTCTCTTTGAAGTACAGCACTGTTGCTACTGGTTTTAATCTGATCAGCAACCAATCATGATTAAACAAAACAAGCTGAATACTCGTGCAACCATTTCTGCCAGATCTCTGCTAACACACAGAGATTAAATTAAACCATGCCGTGGTCCACACTTACGGCTTCTTTTTCGCTTCTGTGAATGAATGTGCCAGAGGTGCAATATTACCTACCTACAGCCAGCAGGGGTTGGTAGTGGTTGATGTTTTTGGTGGTGAGGGGTGGGCACATGCGAATGGAGAATGGTGGCAGTGGCAGACCAGAGAGCAGGCCGGTCAGCAGGAACTTTAACTGGACCTCCTGCTGGTTGGATGATGGAGGAAGAGTCTCACCAGCAATCAAGGTCTGGCCTACAGACACAAACACAGCAGAGGAACATTTAAGTCAGACATTTTGGATAATATTTACCAAAGTCAAAAGAGAATGCAAAGCACTGTTAAAAGAAAATTACAAAAACTGAGGCCCATTCAACCAAGTCAATATAATCTGCAATAAATTATTATTACAACGTAAGTCATAATTTATGCTTTGAGTTGATTTCACTTCTGTTGAATGTATGTGCCTATTTAACCTCAGCCAATAAAATATGGAAGTGCGCATTGATATTAGTCAAGCTGATCCAGTTTGGTTGATACGTCTGGCAGCTGAATACATTGGCATTAAGAAAAAGACAGGATTCAGACAGCTCCCCTGATGCAACCATCCATGGGGACATTTCATTAAAACTTGGCCATTTCAACCCTGAGGCACAATAAACAAAGACAAAAAGTAATAAAACGAGACAAAGAGTAAACTAATCAAAAACCAACTACAGCTAGAGGACCAACATCAACAACATCATCAACTATTTAACATCATCATTATCGCTCCTGCTACAACTCCAAATGAGGCTGAATATACATGACACCAACATGGGGTGCTGATTTCGTACTACTCCTCCAGCATCGGCTGTCATTCACATAGAAGCCAAACATGCTGTTGGGAAATCTAATCTTTTCAGCACAGAGAGAAGTGTGCAGTTATCTTTCATTTCCCTTTTTTGTAGATAAATATTTGTAACAGAGCTCATTAGCACTCTTACAAATAAAACTTTCAACTCAGCAGTCTAATCCAAATCTCTTCTGTTCTGGCTGAAATGTAAACACTCATATTATCTTTGACTGCAGCCGGGAGCCAGCAGATTAGAGTCAGTATTTCATTACGTTGTGGCTTGTTAGCAACTTTACCGTATTTGGTGGTCTTCAGATGGGAATGCTGTTGAGATAATTATGCCAGAGAAGTTTCTCTGGGTCTCATCCGGTGAAACAAATGGTCTGTTTTTCTAGAGCTTTCAGTACACATGTATCACATTGCAGCCATCAGGGGAAATTTGAGGTCTGGTATGGAGACTGGGATTGAACCGCAGACCTACTGGAAAGTGGACAAACGCTCTACCCCTGAGCCCCTGCTGCTGCACACTGGCATTAATTGTGCAATTGCAAAAGTGATTATAGTTATATATTACAATATTCACTGTAAATATGAGCACCCAGGTCTATTAATAATAGAAAGACCTGACACACATACTCTTGTTTTACTGAAGCTTGGATAACGACCATGCCGTTCACAATTAGGCTGTGAAATGACCACATTCAATGGGCATTCATCTTCTTTTATATGTGCTGTTATCAGCACTGGTTGAACAATCAATTATGTTTTCATTTCATACACCATAATAATCTCCTTTGCATTGTCTTTTTAAATGAGCATAATTACAGCTTGCAGATATAATTCAATAAGATGATGACATTTCACACAAGACATCACATCACTAAAAACAGGAAGCACAGAAACAAAGGATTGAAAGCTGCAACAAATGAGAATACAAAATGCAATGCATGCATGAGGCACTGGTCGGTCTAAAATGTGTTTCCTATGGTCAGCCAATTAGTATAACAACAAGCTAGCTTTACATAAAATATTAGCATCCTGCAGGTCAGTGGCATTGCCTCATAACAAGAGATTTAGACAGGAAATGTCAGACAGTGACATTGCTTATAGGCTTTTGGCAGGCTTTAATTTTGGCTTGCACAAAATGTGTGAGTGTGTGCATGTGCGGGTGCATGTGTGTCTGCAAGGGGAGAGATAGCAAATCCTCCCCTCTTATGCCACTATAAATACTAGCGTTCCACCTCCCCAAGGCTTTCCACTCACAGGCTGTTTTGTTAAATAAAACTGTAGAATTAAAAAAAATAAAAAATAAAAATAAATTCAGAATTTTATTATTGTATAACCACATTCATCTTTTGATAAGGCAGGACGGTGGAACAAGACCAGCCTGTGTAAGAGATAAAAACCCATTATAAGCAAAAGGATGAGATAGTAAAGAGGTAGAAAGGAAAAGGAGTCTTGGCCAAGCACCCATGGGACTGCTCCGAGCTGTTCAGCTTGGAGAATCATTCTGGCCTATGCCGTGCATCAGAGGAAAAACCAGTATTAACACATTAAAGCAGCGAGTGAAGGAGAGGCTCATGCAAACAACTCACAGAGGAACAATAAAAGATACAATAAGGCCTGTTGAACACACACTCACACAATTACACACAGTAACAGTGGACAGTGCCAGGGGACTAAGGCAAAATAGTAGAAACTACATCTTAGTGGCTCCATTTCTCAGTGCTAACTGGGGCAGGTTAATAATAGCATGGGAAGAAATACAACCATGTAAACATGTAGCGCTCAACAGAATCAGGTGGATATTCAACCTCTTCACCCTGAAAAGCTCTTTGTTTTGTTGACCCCATGTTTACCATCATTGTCCTGCTGATGAAATATTCTCACAGTGCGACGCGTTCAGCTAAATCTGAGCACACAGAGCATTTCAATTCTGTATTCCTTCTGTGGCTTTAGTCAATGAATACCAAAGCGCCCCCTGTACATGCAGGGCTCTGACAGTAGCTCCATGTATGACAGGTGACTTTGTGGCATTGGGTCACAAGCTTCATTTTTGCATTATTCAACAGCATGTGTAGTGTGTTGGTGAGATTTAAAAAGGGCAGGCCTCTAGTGGCGTCTTCTCTGAGGTAGTGGCCTTGAAGTCTTCCCTTGATATTTTGCCAGGAAACATGTGCGCCTACATTCCTGCTTCGACTTGCTCTGTCGTCATAAATCATTTTTTCTTCGCCATAGAAACAATTTTCTGCTCATCCACAACTACATGTGACCTCCTTGTTATACCATTTGTATTTTTCTAGTTTTCCTGCATTTCCCTCTGCTTATGTAGAACTATTGATTTATATAACCCAACTACAAAATTATTTGTTGAAACCTCACTACTATAGCATCTTATTCACTTGCAATGGCCACCTCTTTAATCTTCATATTGACAGAGACAACAACTCTCAGTTCTCTGTCAGCTCTGAGAGAGTTGTTTCATATATGAAGTACTAAAATACAATTGCTTTAGAATCCAAACTTGGCACTGTGTGTTACAGGGGCTCTATCTCCCACACAGTTCTTAATATATTGAAGTAAATCCATCCAAGTAAAAGTATAGAGTATGGGTTTTAAGGAAATTTAAATGGCTATACATCAAACTAAGGTGCTGAAGCTAACTGTCAAAATACCTCAAGTCCACACTATATGCTTTAAATCTTTTGAATTAAGAAAACTTATCTTTCTCTGGAGTCAAAAAAGCCTCTGCTGCAACAAGAAGTGATTTGTGTGAAATATGTGTTGCATAAATCAGCATGCCTAGTGTTGACAGTATGGTGTATAGTCGTACCGATCATGCTGTTAAGAGAAAGATCCTGAATCCTTTTTTGGTTTGGACCCAGCGGAGCTCCACAGAAGGACACAGGGGAGTACAGGGGTGACAGCCCCGAGCTGACAGAGAGAGGGACAGAGAATATTAATTAAAAACATTTTCTTTCAAAAGAAAGTGAGGAGCACATGCATTATTGAAAAGCAAATTATTGTTGTTTGTGCGAATGATGGATGTGATCTGCTTTTTAATAAATAACTGACCCGTAGGAACGAGCAGATTTCACAGAGGGTAAGTCTTGCACTGATTCCTTGCATTGATTAGCTGCTGCTCTGTAAAGAGCACTGCTATCCTAGAAAGAACATTTCCTTGACTGTTGACTGCGCCTGATACACTGGTGGCTTGACCCAAAATTGAACAGGTACAGAGTGAAAGATAAATAACAATAATCTTAATTAATCTGTGGATGCTCAGTGATGGAATTACAATTCACATCAAGATGCTTAACCCGGACCAAATCATATTTTTGGATTTGTTATCATTCAAATAGGATGCCTGTGGACCAGAATATTTGAATCAACATCAATGTTTTGCAGTGTGAAAGACAACTGCTGTCATCTGAACAGACCTGAAATTTAGAACCTCGTGTCCAAGACTTGTGACAAACAAATTCAAAGAACTTTAATAGGATGATTCATCACAGAGTGACAAGAAGGAAGAGAGTGCCAACCCTGCAAACTTCTCTGAAGAAGATGTTTCTCATTTGCCTGAATTGGACTGGTTTGCTGACAGGCAGACAAACCTCTCTGTCAACGTCACACAGAAAGAAGGAACTTGAGAGAGAAATAGGAAACGATCTCCTTGAGCAGTGAGTGTAGTGTTCAAAGGGAAACAGGGCTCATCAATGTTAGAAACTCTCTGAACCTCTTCCTACACCAGTCACTAAGAAGACTAAATGTAGGTCAGAGGATTATGTAGTTTTAATTGAGTTTCAGTGCCCTTACAAAGTAGTCACTCTTTTAAGCATTACATTTCCTGCAATTTCAGTTTCTACCTCAAAACCTGTAATGTTACATGACAGAATTCCTTGCCTGTGTGTGTGTGTGTGGATACCTAGGATTTGCTGCAGTCTTTCCAGTGTGAGCTTTGAGCTCCCACAGCATGACTCTGCCATCGCTGACCATGAGCCCAGCATTGTTTTCGTTGACAGGGCAGATAACCATGCGATACGGCCGGACTGTCTTGGTGACTCGGATTGCATCGCACTGAGAGCGAAGGTCATACACCAGCTCTTGGACGCTCTGTTCTGGGTCTGATGGAAAGCAAGAGAGATGGAGAGAGATCCAGAGAAACATTAAGGAGATAAAGATGGTAGAAAGGTCAGAAAAGACAAAGTGACAGTGAGGGAGAGTGGAAAACAAGAATAGTGGGAGATAAAAATGAATGAGATGAAATCAGAGCAAACGGAAGGGGGTAAGAAAAAAGGAAAAGAAAAGAATGTTTGCAGGAGGACAGAGAGACCAGTGAAGAAGGATTAAATGAAATAAGAGATGAAGAAATGATGTAAGAGAATGAAGAAGTGCATGAGAGTCTCAAAAATTAAAGATGAGTAGATGGAGAGGGAGGGAGAGAGATATTTAGCAACACAATGGTCCCATCAGCATATAGCACTGAGCCAAAGATAAATGAAGACAGAAAAAAAGGCTACTTGTCCACTGGAGCATGGAGAAAGGCTACAGGCTCTGACTGCAGCACCATTTGGCTGAATAGATGCTGACAGGAGTGACAGGGGTTTGTGAGTGAGTACAGTGCCACTAGCTTTAGAGCGTGTGTGTGTGTGTGTGTGTGTGTGTGTGTGTGTGTGTACACAAGATCATCTCTGGGAAAACATATCGTACCTGCTGCTTCCTCTGTAGTGGTGGTGGAGCGACACACTCGAAGGGTGATACAACCGTTCTCATGGAGACAATAGAGGGCGTCCCGCTGAGCACAGGGAATAACCTAACCACAGGGAGAGTCAAGAGAACAGCTAATGTTGTGTGTTTTCATAATCAGCTATACAAACTGTCTTTCTGGAAAGTATCATCTTACATTGAGCCTTAAGCATTACATTATATTTATACGACCATATGAGTGTGAGGGCTGTCAGAATTAATCTCAAAGACTCTTGTATTATTTGAATATCTAAAAAACATTTCTATTCAAATGCCATGATTACAATTCAAAGGAGTATTTTTGTGTTGGCTCAGTGACTCAGGATTGTCCTCTCGAAGACATAACCGCCTATAAAAATGTATTGCACGGGTCACACTGGGGTTGTGCAGCAAATGACAGAGCAGGCTAATCTGCTGCGTGTCGTAAAACTAAATTGATTTTTTATTCTCATTCCAAGAACAGGAGAGAGACACAAAGAGGACAATGCAACCTGGAAAAAAGCTGCCCCTCTGAATTCAATGAGACATGCTGTGTAGTGCGTAGAAACCAAATATTGGTATAGCAAACACATACTGTATACAAAATTAGAATGGAATTACAGAAGATTGACAGTCCTAACTAGAGCATAGTATGCCCAAAGAGATTTTGAACCATGCACCTGGCCTGCTGTTAATTGGAGTGTTAAAACGTGTTTAGACTGTTAAAATGGAGACTGATGTGCAATTCATCTCTATCTGCAGGTATGGTTATGTTTAATTTATTCCAACAACGTAAACATAAATCAAATCAAGCAATTACTGGCATGTCAGAGATGAGAGACTGGAGTAGCTAACTTTTACTTTACACCTGTCTTATACAGAAAGGATTAGCACTGCTGCTAATTATAAATTGTATCATCATCATTTTTTTGCGATTATTTCATTAATCCTTAAATCGACAAGAAATTAGGGAAAATGATGAAAAATGAATGTCACTGTGACCCAAGGTTGTCAACTCAATTTGAAAACCACAGAAGCTGAAACATGGGATTCTGCTTGAAAAGTGACTTTTAAATCAATTGTTTTAAAATAGTTGCACATCAATCTTCTGAGTAATCGATTGCTTCAGCTCAAGACAGAAAACACAATATAAATCAGTCATCGTGTTGACAACTGAGCTTGTGCTTTTCACCTGAATTTACCTAGGACATTGAAGAATGAAACAAGTAGGGCAAACATTTTGAGGCGTAAGTTGTACTGTCTCATCAACTTCATTAGACAGACGATGGCGTGGTCAGCGAGTATTAATGGCTGTGGTCCTCTTCTCATTTCAAACAGAACAGACTTCAAGCTGATCAATACCTCAACAAACATATCCCTCTGTCTTCAATTTGGGCTTCTACAATGCAGCGTGAATTTAAGTATTGAAAACCTGTTTCATCAGTCATGCAAATTGGCTGTGTGACAAGCACTTCATAACACTTAGAGAGGGGAGACGCTGGTCGGACAGAGCCCAGGAGGCTGAGTAATACCTCGTTGCTTCGGCTCTGTGGCTTTAGGACTTATTCTGTGACTACAAAGACTGGTTCACTTCCTCTGTACTATTAAACCGTGGATATATTTGTTAAAACATGATCACTGACAACCCAAGGGAAGTTTGATTTATGGAGTCAGAACATGAAACACGTTTTACACAAAGAGAAAATGTCAACGCATCACTTTAATATTCTCTGGAACAGTAAATGGGCCAATACAGCTGCATGAATGTCAAGTTCTACATTTAACGAAGAATACTGTGGCTTCAATCTAGTGCGCCAACCACTCAGTGTAATGACAAGCCCTATAGTACAGTCTTTCACAGATTTCACAGAGTGACAGCACAATCAACAGAGTGACATTAATAATCTGCTTCTGTTATCCAGCCTCTGGACCTGTGACAAATCATCTGCAGGGAATTGGCATCTAAAGGTCACCAGTGCAGCAGAACGTGAAAGGGAGCAGAAGTTAGATGATGCATAGGCTGGTGAGGGTTTTACATTCTTAGCAAAGGACTGTGCTGTTACACAGATAACAGAGAACTTTGTAATCTAGGGCAGGGGGAATATACTTCCTGGAAGAATTATCTTGCTGCAGCCACATGTCACTTTAGACCACTTGAAATGTCTGTGTATTTCTTTTAGGTTTTCAGTGTCTACAAACTCTGTTTTTATCGCTATTGACTGGTTTCCTTAAGTAATAGACATTTTCCATACACGTTAAAAGCACCTCACCTGAATGAAGGGCACCCCAGAGCGCTCGATGGCCACCACGCCCACCGTCTGGCTGAGCTCCAGGTCCAGGATGAGAATCTCTCTGGGATAAAGCAGCAGCATGTGGTTCCTCTTGGATGGCAGGTAGGACAGCTGAAGGCAGTCATTCAACGTCACCGCCTCTGCACTACAGCAACACACAGGAGAGTGGGGACACGGAGGCTCACAGCGTTAGAAGGGGAAATGCATTAGTGTCAGGTGTTTTGCTTATCTGAAAACATCTTGTCTGTAAAACAGAAAGCGAGAGACAAAGCTTGAACAGTAATGCATCATTCAATATGAGATGAGCTCTGCCGTATCTTCAATTACTTCAGAACCTTTTAGGACTTAGCATTTTGATGTTTGAAAAATATAAATCTTAATAATGAGTAAGACCATTTATGCTATTTTGACAGACATTTTAAAATATATTAACTAACAGTATTTTGGAGCAACACGAAGCCAAAATGTGTGTTTATCAGCATGTTATTATTTCTAAGATCAAAAAAGAAGTTAAAAAGAATTGTTAAACTAAGTCGGTTTGCTGTGTGTTTAAATTAATAACAAATACTATAATCCACAGCAGCAGCCCTTTTAGATCTCTCAGTATAACAACAAAGCAGGACCGATATTCTCAGGAAGTACGAGGGTCCAAGGCTGTGACTCATTCCTACAGATTCATTAGGTCAAAGTGAGATCAAATGCAGGCGGAGACAGACTTTATCACACGATGGAGATCATAATCATGGTAGGGAACAGAGTAACAGATCAAATGGACCGAATACAGGGACCTTTAGCAGTTGCCAAGCTAAATCACACAGTTACCCGCCCATTGAAGTCAGGCGAGGCAGAGATGCAGGCTGTGAAGACTGAGCCACCAAAGGCAAGACATCAAGAAAGCAACAGATCTTCACAAAGAAAGATGAAAATACTGAGAAAAAAAACAGAAACAAATCATATCCCCCCCCCAAATGCTTTCAGAAATATTCAGCTATCCAATTTCCCAAACAGCATACACTTCCCCTAGCTCTCCCTCTCTTCGCTGTGAATAAAGCATGAAGGATACGGCCGTCAATGGATCATACATAGTTAATCGTTGCTACATGTAATGCATTGAAACACATGAACACACACCAGATGTGTCTGACAGCACGGGGCTACCTCAAAGGGCAGGAGTTGAAAAGAGAACCATCCAGCTTCCGTTGTTTGATCATGTCAGAGAATCGAGGGAAAATGACATCAACATCTGATCCAATGTTTATACATATACTCCAGCGTCTGATGTCTAGACAATATGGGAACAACTTATTTGACTGTGGCACACAAATCATAACTTTGGCTCTGATGTACACATGGCCTTCAGATGTATGTGTCACAATACAAACATCAACAGTCTGCTATAATGATTAAGTAATACGAATTGGTTCTGCCAATAACTTTACTTTTTAACAAAGTTTCCATTTCACTCAGCCATATAAAAATGTTAGGCCAAGTTGCACAACATATATCTTTCGACTGCATGGATCCTGTGGCTGCTGTGATCTGATAACATTGGTGAATTTGACCTCTGAGTCAAGGCATGCTGGTTTGTGGGACTGTAAAAAAAAAAAAACAACCTCTGTCATCTTGATTAAGGGACCAGAGCTGTGTGAGCTAATAGCCAGATTAATGGCCGCCGGATTAGACACTAATGTGCATGATGTAGTACTGTATTCAGGTTTCTGATAACTGTCTTGGAGAGCAGATACATCGACCTGAGGCAGGCAGAACGAGGAGAGATATTGTAATGATAAACACCAAAACCTGACACGGAGACAAAGCAGCCTGGAGGAATACAGCATTTTCAACAAGAACAATAACCACCGCGTGAAAGGTGAGGGAAGGGGGGTGTCACATACTAATGCTGGAAGACACTAAGACTGTAATGGACATGACCAGAGAGACAAGAGAGAAAATAAAGACAAGTGAAGATGAATGGAGTGTTTGTTATTAGGGCTAGCTGGGTGGGTGGACAGAGAGGCCGGAGTGCTGCTGCTATAAATAAGCCTGTTTGACAGTCACGAGCACTCAGGCAGAAAGCTGCCAGCACGTGAAACAAGGCTTCGGTCCCTGATCCATCAGCCTCGTACAGAATTAAAAGTTTCTTGTTTACAGAATGAGGTAAGTTTTTGTGTGTTTCTCTATCATAAAACAATGTACTAGCAGCTGGCAGGCCGTAAATCCTTCCCTTCAGTCCCTGACACTTAGCTTCATTTATCAAAGATTTAAACATGATCAATATGACAGTTTTAAAGTGACTGAGTTTGAACAATCCTTGATAGAAAATTATGTGCACAACAATCGGCTTTGAACAAACAAACAAGCTTTTCTATGCAACTCAATCAGAAAATGAAAAACGGGAACCAGAATCCATCATATGCTCACACAATGGAGCCTGTTATTTCTTCCAGAGAGAAACCTCTCGGGTGTGATAAACACTTAGGTGTCATGTCATCCCACAAACAGGCTGGCTGTCATAATTCACTGTCAGAATGTCACCTCACATGATGAACACAAGCACAAACTGAGCACTCATTCGAAAAAAAAAAAAAACGCACACATTGTTATGCTAATCTGATCCCTGATGCTGCATATTTCAGTTTGCATTTTACCCTCATATCTACTTGAAAGAAACTTTGATAATAAAATCAACACATTCAAGTGCCTGGAAATCGTTCCCAGCAGTGGATTATATGATGTAATTGATGCTTAAAGTTGCAGATTCACTGCAAATGAAGGGCAATACATTTTATAGCTGGAGTTGCCCTGAGCCTTGTCTGATGAATAAAACTCCTGAGCTGACCATGAGCGATGCCCTTCGCTCCTGGTTGCTCGAGTAGAACCGGAAAGGACTTAACTTAAAACACAGACCACGATGTGAGATGTTCTGAAACTGATATAATCTCAGACTGATTTTACCAATGGTTAAATAGAACAAATAAATTGCAGACAAGGACAGACTGATGATTTAAAAATCAATACAGTTAGTTACTGGCGTGAAAACTCAACTCGCTTTGGATGTAAGTTGTCTAATTTAGTTGCTCTTACGTGGGTTTTTCATTGGTGATGAGAACTTTGACCTTGTTGAGAGCCTTCTTAGCACCAGTAGGGGCAGGAGCAGCAGGGGCAGGAGCAGGCTTGGTATGGGCGGGGCTTGCATGCGGACTGGCGATGTACACCTTTTTGCCAGCGCTGCCTGGCGGCTTGGAGTGGGAAAAGTCTGTGATGAAGACTATGCCCTCACTTGTCAGTACTGCAAATGGAAAAGTAGAAAAACATGACATGGATTACACTTGGACATATTGTCTATACTATGAGATATCATACATATCAACATGCATCTCTCTGGATGTATCCATGAATATTGGAATTCTTTAAACACCAAGGTTGATATATGTATGTATGTATGTATGTATGTATGTATATATGAGGTTGTAAATCACTGACACAAGAAAGAGAATGAAACCAAATTCAGTCATATTTGGTGGTTCACCTACATGCCATGTTGGATGGGTCAAAGGGGTCAAAAGAAAAAGACAGGATGTTTTCAGCATAGCTCTTCTTCCAAAGCTTTGTGCCTGTGTCTCCATTCCACAAGACAATGTAGTTCGGAGGGTGGATGGCCAACAGCAGATCACGAGACGCATCCTGATTCCACAACCACTCTAAGTCTGACAGAGGAAGAGACGAAGACAGAAGAGAATCCTTGTAATGAAGAAGATGAAGACATACTGTGCCATACAGCAGGAGAAGAGTCAGGGAGTGAAGGAAAGAGCATCCTAATGAAAACAAATAGCCAACAACAGCAGCTCAAATTCTGTATTCCCCTAGGTAGTGCTGCCAAAGTAAATTCTTAATCTTATGCTGGGCTAAGGGACAAAAAAAGATTAATTCAAACCTGCAAGAAGGCAACTTACCTTGGATAGGTTTGGAGTGCTCCTGGATCTCACAATGGGCAGTGCCGCTGACCACATCCCAAACTATAATCTTCCCTGAAGCATCTCCAGAGGCCAGGCGCAGGCAGTAGGGTGAGCTCAGGTTGTGGTAATAGTTTTCTCTGGACCATTTCACCTTAAAAATAAATGTTATGCTCATGTTATGTGTGTTAATTTGGTGATGATTAATGTAGAAAATAATGGCACATTTTTGATATGGAGGCTGATGAGTCTGGCTAATAATGCCACAGTATTCCAAAAATAAATGTGGGCTCAGGATACAAGAAACTGGAGAAATAAGGTACAGACACTCAATTGAAACAAACATCTCTACAATAAATCAACCCCAGAGCAAGCTTAGCTCTTAGCATAATTGATGTCATGTTTTTCTTCCTGAATACACATGCCCTTTACTGTTCCTACATTTTTTTTCCCCCAGCAAGCGCTCTTGTGTCAGGCCTAGTGGTGAGGAATGGCCCACTGCTGCTGCTGCAGTGGTGCTTTACAAGATTAAAGTGTGCTTCAGAGTGAGGAATGGTCCAGGATTGAGCCCAGGCGCTGATAATCACTGTAGAATTTATTGCCCATTATTTACCTGAGCACAGAAGCATATGTGTTCAAACACATACACACAAACAAAAAGGTTCTCCATCAATGTAGCAACCTTTATCAGAGTCCCCCTTGTTGGCTCCTCAGTGAACTAGAGCTGAATTTCTTTGCCTGAGACTAAGCCAAGACTAAGTCTGAAATGGATGATTTGCTGATTTATTTTCTTATTTCTGAATATAAATTCAGTTACTTCAGGGTTTGATAGAATTACTTCCCTTTTGAGTTTTGGGATCTTAGGATGGTCATTCTCCTTATATTTTCAACACTTTAATACAAAATAATTGACAAATCAAATGAGATAATAACTGACTGATTGAAAACAACAGCAGTTGCAATTTAGTAAAGCTACACCGACAAATTGATGAAAAATGTTGAGAAACTCACCTTGACCACGTTGGCTTTGTGCTTTTCCAGAACCTGAATGGTCTGGGATGTTTTTGGATCAATGATGAGGATACTAGAGTGACATCCCTGAGCTATCAGCCCCTGCCAACCCCTACAGTGCAGGACAGTGAGAGGAGTGAGTCAGACCAAACCAGGAAGTGCATACTGCCTCCAAGGCTGATTGGAGATTGACTGATAATCATGCTTACAAACAAACCAAACAACAATGCTACTAACAGACTGGTGAAACCAGATGTTACTTCCATGGCAGAGGAAACAACTGAGTAATGAGGACAAAGGAACAAGCTGACAGTTCTTCCTAAAACATGCAAAATGTGCATATGCAGGAAATTCCAATATGCTGAATTTAGTGTATCAGACATCAATAAACACTGTGCCAATCTGACCCGACAGTGGCGTGTACACCCAGTTTCCTGCTCTTGGCTTCACGTCATTATTGATTTTAATCTTTCACAGTCAGTGCAAAATCTACAATCAGGTAAAGCTGGACCTCATCCACTTCTCAAAAATAAAACCCTACACCCGAGCTACTATGAATGTAATGATATAAATAACAGACTGAGTGCTGGTGCATCAAATGTGTGAGAATAATGCAATGTTATCATGACAGCTCTGCTTCATACATGAGGAATTGCGCTGTTTTTACTGCCCCTTGTCTAAAACAGCAAAGTGTCTCCTTGACTTAAGCACAGTTAAACATAAGCTTAAATATATTCACATTACAGTCACAGTATACAACCGAATCTCTATAACTAGATAAAGCTTGGGGGGAATGAATCAGGCCCAGCGGAATGTCACGTCGCATCATGTCACATGACCCTGGATTTCCTGGATGTTTCAGTTTTCTTTGAATAAACAATTCCATTAGCGAGGACAGATAGCACTGTCCTCTCTACGAGCAGCAACACGAGGAACAAATGGAACGGAACGCACTGTAACATAAAGAGTTCCTAAACGACGTGTGTCTATCTGCACATCTTCACTGGATCATTTAGCTACCTGATGCTAACGGCTGAGCTGCAGTACTCACCAATCCACGGCGGTTTTATTCTGCAAATTGAGAGTGCCAGTCAACGTCCGAGCCGCGAGTTTGATGTTGACGGTGTAAGGAATCATTGTTGTGTGCAAGTATTTCTGCTACATTAACATTTGTCGAGGAAAAGCGGCTAAAATGAATTAGCTCCAGCGGTTCGGCTCTTGTTGTGAATCTTAACAGGAAGTGAAACGGTGTCTCTGAGCGGAAACTCGTGCGGGAACAAATCCTAGCGTAACAAAGTTCCACATCTGACGTTCACTCGAAGGATGTTTGTTCTCTTAAAGGATCCTTACTCTTTATTTTTAATCAGTACACATGTGTTCTTTGTAAAAAAATTTAATTTATTATATTTATATGTGGAAGATGTAAATGACAAATTTGAACAGGAAAGTGCGAAACGTGCTTTAAGTAATTTGATGTGTTAAAGCTGGCAGAGAAAGCCAAAATCAGTTTTTTTTAAAGCCTTTTGTTCCTGTGTAACAACAGCCTGACATTGGCAGAAATTAGCCTTTGTATTTGAGATTCTAATACAAAGAGTTTGTAAGAGCAAAAAGCAGCTTCTATATGATCACATTCTGACAGTCAGTGATACATAGGCATGTTTTGCAGTGAGAAGACTAAATAATAAAAACTTAACGCACAAGGAGATCTTGCAGAGGAGCCATGTTGCTGATGAGATGCTGAAACGAGCCGTTACTATGATCACTATCATCTGTCATACGCCTTGTCATAGCAGAAGTCATTGCATCAGAGAGGTTAGTGTGATATATGATCAGTGAATGACTATGGTCTGTGAAGGATGTTATAAAATTTTAATGGGGCCTTGATAGGAAAAAATGTTCCACAGCTCTGTTTTAAAGAATAGAGACATAAAACATTGTGACATTCTCCATGGACTGGTAGATGACTATCTGATTAATTCTCATAAAAATTCATTTTATTGCCCCACTGTGAGACATATTGAATTTCTACTAGTGGTAATTACATTTATAATTTCATTTTTATTATACAGAATTTCTGCAACATAAATATAAACATGTTTACCAACACACTTTACTTAATAAAAACAAAGAAAGAACAGAAAAATGACATAACCTAACAAATTAGGTATATAATAAATTGCCTGCATGCTTGAATGTGTATAGCTGCAGCACAGCTATGACCCAAAGACCAAGATATGGCTGTTAGAGATCAGATATTATACAGCCAGGGGGAAAGGACGTGACATTTAAACTCATGCAACTGAACCAATACGGCCAAGTCATAAGAGGAAAACTACAAACCTGAAGAGGGGCACCATATAGAAAGTGATGACACCTAATGTTGAGATCTTCAATGTTGTAACTTTACTCTCCCAGCCATAATAAATCAACTGCTGAGTCAGTTGTGTGACATCATCTGGCAGAATGTCACAACAACAGGATATTGCCGTGTCACAGATGGACATTTATTCTCATTGAAAGTAGAGGCGTGTGTGCTGAGACAGTGAAGGACAGGTGTGTTTGTTTTGGCGTATTAAACACGTTCCGAATGCTAGGCAGCACACCAAGTGAGCACACACATTGAATGAAGCTTTCTGTGAATCTTGATTAATTTACTGCCTCTTAGCATTTAATATATACGATTGTTGAAGGATTTCATTTAAGGGCAATGGCACAAGGTTAATTTAAACTGCGGAGTGTTTCTTTCTGGTTACATCCTCATTGGCACCTAGCTCCAAAATGACTACATTATATGTGCTAATGTTGTAGCATATTTCTCAATTGGGTAAAATCTTACTTTAATGCAGTTTGCTTAAAATTTTGAATGTAATCTTTTGGACAGCTAAAAAGATTTAAGAGGCTCAAGATAAACTAAAAATTGAACTACAAAAAAAGAAGTATGTTAAAATGACATCACTTCCTGTCCATTGCTTGAAATTGTATTAATGCAAATGGTGTTTCCATTTAATTGTCTAGTTTAAAGTTCTGGTATATGTCAAATTCCTCCTGTGGTCACAGTTTCCTGCACACACAATGTACACATCCAGAATCTTCACATCCATCATAATAACCACAGGCCTGCAGTGTTTAGGAACACAGCTGAGCTGATATAGGATCAGTAAACTATTTCTCACCAGCCACCAAGGCTCACATTTTTAAAATATCAGTCAGACATGTAGCTGCTTCCTATCTGAGGGATTCCAAGTTTCATTTTTGACAGCTTGCAAGTGATATACAGTTCTGATAAATGTGATATTTGTGAGTTTAAATTCAGAGGCAAAAAATTGATTTTTTTTTACCACAATTTAAGTGAGTTGTTGACATCACAGTGCATAAAATGAAAAATGCGTTCATGATGACAGATTTCATCTTCTTATGGTTTGAGAATATCAGACCCGACGTTGCTTGGAAGCTTGCGGGAAAAGTGTTGAATAGATCTTATTTAAGGATTTCACTTTCAAGCTGGTCTCCCCCAGTGGAGCTGATACATTTATCGGCATAAGTGTGACTCTAATAGTGAGTGAGGGACTGAGAAGGAACTTTAGCACGGAAATGAAATTCACATTGATCTTATCATTCAAATGCGTACTATCAACCACAGTTCAAGAAATGTCAAAGTGTCTTTCCGTGACTGATGGGTCTGGTTGCGCTGGTAGGTTTATCGTCTGAAATGAACAAATTAACTTTGACATCTTTGGTTTAGTTGTTTCCAGGGACAAATGTCTTTTCTCAAACTACTATTTACTGTCAAACTTGATGTGCCTCGATCATATAGGATTACAGATGATAGCTCCGAGATTTCTTGAGGCACATCCACATGCGGCTGTGTTTTCTTTTTAGATACAATGCTGCAGAACTTTGTAGATTTTTATGTGAGTTACATATACCAATATATTAACATTGAAAGGTCAGATGAGGGTTGTGTTTCTGGCCCCCAAAAAAGTCAAAAAAAATAATGACATAGATAAAGGTCGATACTTAATTTGAAATGACACATTGAGCTGATCTGTTTTAGTCATGAGCGGTAGTGGAAGGGTGGATTTGGGTTTTTCTCGCAGTTCTGCTGTTCAAGCTCCTTCAGAACAGGTTAGCTTCTCTGTCTGCGAGGTAAAAAAGGACATGCAGCATTTCTCCTCTGAGCAAACACTAAAGAACAAACTTACAAGACAATATGAAAATTTCCATTATAGTTGGAGCAGCACAGCTTTTCGGTAAATACATTTTTTTTCTGCAAAGCATAACATGAGAAAATTGATTTGCAGAACTTTTTAAGTTTACTGAAGTGTTACTGAATCTTTAAGAAAACTGACTTATACTTACTTCGGGCAAGTGCTGAAATGTTTGAGACTTTTATTTCTCTGCCGGGAACTTGTGAAAAACCAAAAGAGTAATACTCACTTTTGTAGCTCTGGTCAGGTCCCCCTCAACTTCTGAAATATATCAACTTGCTACTTGAACCAGTCTCTCCATCAATCTCACACCTCTCCCTGTAAAATCAGGGTTTAATCAGTCCGCCCTCGCTGGACAGGCATTATATGACAGAGTGAAAGGACACAAATCAGTCCTTTCTTTCTCTCTCTGGGTTTTCTTGTTACGGCCTTGAAGTTTATGTGACTGTTTTGGCCCAAGGATCTGGGTAGCACTGTAATGAAAATGAAAACAAGGATTATCACATTTTGAGTAATCAAAAAACTAAAATCTCCATTACTTCCACCTTCCATCTGCATCCAGCTCAGATTTCCACTCTTATTTCATGTGTTTATGAGCACGCTGACATGTTTTATTGATGTACAGCATGCATGGCATATTTATTCACACAAGCTCTACGCATCCCCGCCCCCTGGCTCTGTGTTGTGCTTGACATGAAATCATATTACATATCCACAGGGTTGTAAAGGCTCTGAGTATGCTTCCATTGATTGGTTATGCTAATTCACCAGCAGGTTGTTTGACAATCCTGAAGAGGTGCAGGTCGCCGACGTCGATGAAAATCTGTCCCTGCATGTTATTTTACTCACACACGTTCTGGGACAGATTTATTTGACACACACAAGTTGCTCCTTGTGAGGCCTAATTTGTAGCCTCAACACAACTCCAATATACATATGAATTCTGTTTTTGCCTTATTAGAACCAGGCTTCGGTCCTCTCAAGCTCCACGGGTCCTGGGAAGGTCAGCATTTGTGTTAGTGAAGCAAAAATAAACTCAACTCAAGCGCAGACCGGGGGCGAAAACATACGACAGGTTCAAGTTATTGATTTTGGACGCTGTTTTTCTTCATCACCAGTTGAGACCTTCTGTTGCTCGTGAAGCATGTCATATCCACATGAATGAACCAGCTCTTTGAATCACCCCTCCAGAATGTGCTAACAGCGCTCCTCCATATTTCATACTGCCTCGCTTGATGGTTACAGCGCCGGGTGTCAGAATGAGTTATGATGTCACACTTTGAGATGAGAGCTCCCCACAAGAGATTCCTGATTTACTTTTATCATCCAGGCAATCGAACATCTGCCATGTGAATAATAATGAAAGCCAGAATGAGTTGTGTAATAAAGGCATTGTCATCTGTGTAATTGGCAGCACAGTCGCTATTACTTCCGCTGCTACAAAATTGATTCTAAACTGTTGGTTTGTGACGGCAAAATGAGACATCATTTTATGCTCAGGCTGCATGATGTCTTCACACAGGCAAATGGGTCGGTTTCATTCATCATTAACGCAGCAGACTGCAGAGTGACAGAGGGTGTACAACGGAAAAGGTTATATGACCCTTTTCCTATAGAAGCAGGAGCTGCAACATCCATTGCTCCCTCACTAAAGAGAAACTGGCCTCAGTTTGGCTCACAATGTACTGTAATTATATAATAAGCTTCATTATGGAGTTTCATCATTTAAAGCCCGAATGCCTGAGAGAGGTGAGAGCCCTTATATTTTGCAATAATAGATATTTTCCACCATTAAATGGTCAAGCAATTATCCACGCAGGAAAGAATTTTTTTTATCAGCTGAATGCAAATGAATGCCACTCATAGGCAGAGCAGTACAAGTAGGAGGTAAAATGCTTGTTTGTTTCTTTTTGCTAAATTATATCAGTTAATTTAGTTCTCAGGTTCATATTTATGAAAAACACGATGACAAACTAATGCCACCTCTTTTTGAACTTTTTGAACTTGGACTCCTAATGGAATCTAAAGTGGCTGGAGAATAATAACATGACTCAGGAAGAACCGGTGATGGGTTCAAAGGCTCAGGTACCAAATGGCCCTTGAGGTGAGACTGTTAAGTCAACACTGGTGAGTGATTAAAGTGAAAACTGTCATCAGGAGAGGGTGAAATGCAGATGTGTCAGGGCTCACTGACTGGACTGAAACAGCGTTCAGGTCGGGGGCAGCGTCAGAATATCGTTCATCATAGAACTCCCTTCATGTACATCGCTGTGTACTGACCCTGATCATTACCCTCTGCAAGGACAAACATCTATAGAATAATACAAATGTAATATCTATGGTCGTAGTGGGTGCGTGAGCGACAAGTTCTAGAAGGAACTGGATTCCATGGCACTTGTCAATTCACGCACTTCTGCAGGTGAAACCATGATGTCTGAGAGAGCACCGTGCTGCAAATAGCTCTGCACGCAGCCACACAATCCAGCAACCAAGTGTGAGATGTCTTATGTAAGAAGTGTAACAAATTATTTTGGGGTTCATTATAAAACTGGTGGAACAAATTAGCATATAACAGGTAGTCCCAGTCTAGATAATACACGGGAAACGCCGCCTTGAGACAGGGATATACCCTTGGTGGAGGTATGGTCTCTCACTGCTCCCACATAGCTTCATCTGTCTTTGTCTGCTTCTCAGTAGGATTTCCCATAAGCTGCTGGACTAATATCCAAGAAACCAGATGAAGGATGTGCTATGGGTCAGTGTAGAGATTAAAATAAAACTAAATTAATTTTCCATATGAATAAAACATGGGAGGAATGGGGCTCAATTATATGCTGTATAATAATAGTCACTCAGCTCATTCTGAACCATTACCTACAAACTCAAACCACTTAAACATTACAAGAATAGAGTCAATCAACCATGTGGCCCTCACCTAACACAGACCGGTGAAACTGAATGATGCGAGGGAATTCATGTATGTTGACCACGGTGCCAAGAGAAAGAGGCAAAACATCACTTGGCCTTAATGTTCAACCTGCGGCGAGCATATTTAATGAAATGGTAACTCAGTGTCGCATCAACCTGAAGCTGGGAGATCCATTAGTGGTGCCTCGGGTCTCCTGGCTGCACTTAATGCCTCATCACCACAAAGCACATATGCTGATACAGCCGTCAGCCTGACTCATTACTATTCTTGCTGTGGCCTCCCTCTCGATGTTTATTAATGTCTAATAAACGACAAGGTGACGGACGCTCAGACACGGAATGCTGTTAAGGAAAATGAGCCTCTCCCGAGAGGCATATGAGCTAAATGGATTAAACCCAGAGTGTGTGCTGTTTCACGAAAACAGTAGGAATATATTGAACATGGAGAGCAGACGAGGCTTCAGGGCCTATTAGCTACACCAATAGAGAATGCCGAGGCCACGAAAGCAGTATTTGATCAGCTTCATGTCTTGATGACACAAATAAATCTCCAGCACGAGCCGTTAAAGATGGCTTATGTTCCTGCCCATTATTAATCTATATTTACAGCTGTGATGCATTCATTCATAATGCCGGGCACATCGCTGATCTACGTATTTACACTCAGGTGAGTTCCTCTGACCTCATGTTGATGTGATCTGGCTCTGTGGTCATAAAACAAGCGTATGTTTTTACAGGGCGTCTTCACATGAGAGATAATATGTTCATCTCTGGCAACCATAGCTGCTGGTAGGGGCGGCACTCAAGGTCCCGTTGCCACGGCTACACTTGGACGGCGGCGAAGGAAGACAAAGAGCGTGAAGATTAGAAGAGAGAAATGAAAGAGCGAGTGCAGGAATGTTTTTTTTTCCTCAGGAAAATCTAATTGTATTCAGACACTCTGGCAATATTGACGAGGGATGGATTTATTATATATAGATTTGAAGTGTAATTGAATTTGAGGGGAAATGAATAGAGGGTGTGATAGTGATAAAATGCCATTCAAATTTGACAACAGACGGCTAATTTCTCTGCACGCCAGCCTCCTCTCCTTCCCACATAAACTAATAGACCGTCAAGAATAACGAGTGCTTTCACAAGTGCACCTCCGTCACATGTAGGCTTCATCCATGTATCCACTTGTATCTTCCATTTCCGTCCTAACTGACCAAGTTACAAATCCCCTTCTAAATGCAAGGGTGCATAGATTGATATCGACCGCAGCCCTGGTGTGACTGTGTCTATGCCAGCGTGTGAGACAATATACAAGGAAGGTCATGACAAACAGAGACAGACAACACTGGGTTAGTTTGTGAGCCGCCTCTAAAGTAGAAAGTAATCTTCACTTAGGGCTATTTATGTTGTGTCTGGCTCACGCTGAAGGTCTGTGCTTGCCGGGTCAGATGCAGATGAACTGACCTGCGGGGCTGACTGAATGCTTCACACTGTGGCTCCTGACCCGATGAGCCATCACTACTTGAGACACTCACACATTGATTTACCTCTCTGACTCAAGGGTACATGTTGATATTATTTAACCTGTAGGTCACCTCTTTATCTAAACATTCATTTGCAAAAGTATGTATGACTAACCCACGCTTAAAAATATATGTCAGATACTTTTCTCCGAAACTGTAAAATAAAAGTTCAACTCGCAACTTTAAAACAAAACTATGAGCAGCATAATTACCTGTGACTGCCTTTATCACTGCCAATGATGAAGCATTAAAGCTTTTTCAAATGTGACACTCTTAAGGGCAGGATGAGTATTTTTATTTTTTTTCTAAAACACTTGCTTATCAGTAATGGAACTATAAATCTCTTTTGTCATGTAAAGTGCTGTGGTTAGAGCTTGGCTAGGCTTTGGAATCGTTTCGTTCGGCTTCAGGCTGAGATAAAACAAGTTCTTTGTTAAAGGCGGGAGATCTTTATCACAGCAGACCAACTTGCATCTCTAATCATGCGTGTAGAGAAACACTTTCCCTTCACACTTTCCATAATCTCCTTTTCAATTTCTCCTACAATCTGCACCCGCCACCCCCCCACCTCCCCACACCGGCCATCAAACACGTCTGCTCTCTTATTGGTGAGCAGGTTACTTTAGAGCAGACACCCTGTCTAGACTTCACACTCTCCTCTTGGATGAAGCGTTTATAGCTCGAGCTGGCTCAGCTGAGCACTCAGCCATCCCTCGGTTACGCTGCTGCAGACGCAGGCCACTGAGGGGCCTCCCATGACACGCTCAGCACCTCCCTGCTCTCCATCTCTCTGTCTCTGCCGCATGCTTTTATTTCACATTACCACCACGTCATTAACTCTCTGATATCTCTCTTCCATGGTTTGTGTTCCTCTCTTCCTCCCGTCTTCATTCTGCAAGGATCTGCAGGCTCCAGAGCGGCTGCCACTCAACACTTTTCATTATCAATAATTGAGTATTAGCGTCTGCTGCTGCTGTTATTATCAATAACACTATTACATCTGTAAGTGGTATTATTACTATTAGACCAAACCATCTGCACAGAGCATGAACACAAATTGCTCTCTCTCCTTTCTCTGCAGCAGATGGCCGTCCACCCTGAGTCAAGTCAAAACGCCTTGAGATACTCTATTTTGTGTCAAGAGTTTGAAACAGTAGGTCGCTTGATGACATGTGTTGTATGGCCTGAACCTTTGTAATCTCAGATGCACCATGAAAAAGATGAGTTCAAAAAGAGGGAGTCATTTTTTTAAAAGAGAGCCATCAGCATCAGTGCAGGGGTGAGGTTTCAGTAGAATAATGTTACGCAGTCATGACTAAATGATGACCCAACTGCCTGTTGGGGAGGATGAGAGGGTATTTGAGCTTTCCAACTTGAGCAGGGAGGTCATTCATCTCCATGGGGGCCAAAAGCCGAGACCAGTTTCAGTAACGCCCATGATCAGAACACTTGGATGAAATCAAAGTCTCTCAAGCCCTTGATTTTGTCTCTGGCGTCATGCTCTGACCAAAGCTAGCCCTTAAAAGAGCAGCGGCGGTACAGCAGTGACGAGTAGATGAGTCTGGATGCTGATGGGTAATACAGTGCATCCGGAAAGTATTCACAGCGCTTCACTTTTTCCACATTTTGCTACTTTACAGCCTTATTCCAAAATGAAATCAAAGTCTCTCAAGCCCTTGATTTTGTCTCTGGCGTCATGCTCTGACCAAAGCTAGCCCTTAAAAGAGCAGCGGCGGTACAGCAGTGACGAGTAGATGAGTCTGGATGCTGATGGGTAATAAATCATCCTCACCGCTGAGATGAGAGCAGGTTCCACTGCAGTGATCCACAGGCAGTGATGGGGAGGTAGCAGAGGGGAGGTTAGTGACATAAAGTGCAACAGAGTGGAAAAGACAATGGCAAAGTTGGATCACGTCCTGACCACCGACTCATAGACAGGGAGCACTGGCGGGACCAGGAGCAAAGTACTGCAGAAGATCTTTGTTTAAACTTCAACCTCACATAAAAATACCAGGGTTCCGCTCGCATGCAGAGTTTGAGAGATAAACCCTGAAAGGTGACGCTGTCGAGGAGCAGGAATGAAAACACTGGGCCACTGTGGTGGTTTTCAATTAAAAGGCTGATTTTGTTGTGAAGGAAATGGGATTTTTGTTTGTTCTCTGAAATGATGATAGATTTATTTTTCTTTGCAAACAGGTTGATTACAGCTCACGTCAGGAAACAATCGGTTCCCTGCCGCTAATACTCACCTTTCAGATTCTGGGGCTTGATGACTTTGCAGTTTCGTGGGAGGAAAAATGGCAAAATAAACATATGAGGGAATATGTATTGACTTGACGTCACCTTTAATTCGATCATTACAATGTTGTATTTTGTGGACGTTGAAGAGCAATAAATCGATTGCTCTCTAAATCTGTCAAGGCACCTCAATGCTCTCAGATTCATAATTTATTTAAAAAAAGAGAAAGTGACAAAAAAACAGCAAAAAACTCTGATGTGAAGGAGACTGAAACAAAAGGCATCAAAAAGAATGAAGTATCAGTTTAACCCACATTTTCTGCCTGGAAGTAGAATTCCGGACAACAAAGGAGAGCAGTCTGAACTGTGCTCTGTCAAAATATTCTGCTGACTCCCCCTCGCTATAAGCTTTCACCTTCACTCACACAGCTGACATGTTTTAGTTATTTTCTTTTCAACAGAGTGCTGAATAAAACATGACGTCCAACATGTGCTGCAGGTGTTGATGGACTCTTTACAGCACCGCATATAGGCACTGGAACACGTTCACATTCAAGTTCACTTTCTCTGTTTGAGAAATGATTTCTGGAATTGTAATGAGGAGACAATAAAGAGAACAATGTTTGCATTGAAGAACAACACCTCAGGAACGGAAAGGAGCTGCAGTTCCAAGGTCCCTCTCTGGACACCAAGCTCATACTGATAAGCTGCTGGGACGTGCTCTTTTTATCAACAGCTGTTATTTTATTGCAATGATTCAAAATAACTGAATGGGAGAGGCTGGATCTGCTAGGGAGAAAAATAGAGCTAATAGACAAACCGTGCAGGGGAGATTAAAAGTTACTTTAAAACATTGAGCTAAAACTATTTTCAAGGTCCGGTGAGTAGAATTTAGGGATATCAATATGTGACGGTGCATGTTGATAGATGAATACTTTATTCATCCCAAACTGGGAAATTGTGGTGTTACAGCTCAATACTTTTCATCTCTCCCTCCAAACATTAAAGAGAACCTGTGGTGAGCCTGACCCCTCCATTGAAATATAACGTTTTTAAAATAGTGGTAAAGTGAACAACAATTTAGATGAAACAGGATTCATTTTCATTCAATCCTTTAAAAACAAAACTACAAACATGTGTGTTGAGGCCAGATGTGAAGAGGCAGACTAACTGAGGAGCGCCCAGCAGGGCCACTCACCTCGGCACAGCAGCAGCGGTGCAGACGAGTGTCCTGGAGCTCTCGCTCACATGCATCAACATGGGCCGCTCACCCAGAGTCCCATAGCACTGAAACAAAAAACTATCATAGAAATGAAAAGCAATACAACCATTAAGGGCATAACCCAGTCAATTAAACAATACTAAAAATTCAGCAATAAAGTTAAATAATGCTGACAAATACCCATGTTAACTCAGCAATCCCCAGCAGCAGAACAGAACAGCAGCAGGTGAACATAAAAGGAAAACTTCTTATAATCCATGCTGATCATGCAGCATGAAAACACTCTTAATATCTGGCCCACCGCTACGCCGTCACAGCCAGGACCACGGGGGCATGTGCAGGCTGGAAGGGAGGCAGTGAATTGAGACAGCGTGCAACAAAGTGACGTTGGCAGGGGAAAGTAATCGTGTCAGCTCTTTGTCACCGTGGACAGCTTCCACCAAGGCAAGAGAAAGAGGCTGCTTGATAGGCCGCTCGGTAGAGGGGCATTCCGAGTCGACTTGCCACCACTTTTTAATTGAATTGAAGGAACATCCTCTTTCTTTTCCTCACTGCTGTTTTTAAAGAAAACGTAATTGCTCTTCAACTGCTATCAGCTCCAACTCCAATAACAATCCAACGTGTACCTATGGAGTAGAAGCATGAACTGGGCTGAACCTGTTGCACTTGAACTTGAAATGTGTGTTTGTGTTTAATATACTGTGAAGATATGGTGGGCTGAGACTGTCAGAAGAAATGAACAGAGAGAAGGGCTTACTCCTTCAGACTCTCCGAATAACACTAAAGTACCCTAAAACATGCCAAAATAGCAGTTGTTTATTAATATTTAATTGCACAAATGCTCTTATTCAAGAAGTTTGCAATTTTAAATAGCTGTCACGACGGGATGATGGAAATTGCACTTGTACCCAGGCGAACACGGAGCGGTGCCGTTTGAACGTGTTTGCTTGCCAGCACGGATAAGAAAATCTTTTCCCCTACGCCGCCTGCACTGTACACATCAGCAAATACACGTCCGTGTTTCATCTCAGCAGAGCGCCTTATTAAACCCAGACTGGGAACTTATTAAGAAGTGAGTTGCATCAGGAAAAACAACATCTCTCAGCAGCAGGGACCCACAGCTGAGACGTGTGTTTAGCTGGTGTCAGTGGAAGGAGCATAGACAGTCAGTGGGGCGAGGAGTCGGCACAGGGTCCAGATGAGACAGGGATGTCTCATCAGTGCAGCCGGGGTAAAAAGAACAGACAACGTGAACTGATTAACTGGTGAAACAGTCAAAGCGTTTGTTGGAAAATGCTGCACGTTCCCTCGAGTAATGGCAGCAAGCTGGCTGCACTGGGATGGAAATGCCAGTCGAGCAGCTGGTCGGCGCACTGGTGCAGCATCGACCGGCAAATAATTCCCATGACACTTTGAGCACACGCAGATTCTGCAGAGGATCCCTTTGCATCCCAGAGACATGTGGTGCACAACAGACCGAGCAGTATGTACCATGATGCATTGTGCTCCTGGCAGAGAGACGAAAGGAGCGAGGGCCGCTGGAGCAAGTTTATTTCTATATTTTAAGACGATCACATTATATCATAAGTATTTCTGCCAAGTGTAAAATAACCATTTAAAATGTACTGCGTGATTAACCACCAGCTAGTGTCACTGTTATAAGTCAGTCCTGAGGCAATGACATCATCACCTGGGCTGAGAAAATGTTCTAAGTAGTGTCTGAAAGTTCCATGTTTCCATATGTTAATTGTAAATAAAATGTTTAATAATCACATCATAAATTAAAGCCCAACAGATTCAATATCCACTCTTACTCTTATGAGCATACAGTATTATTTAAATCAATTTATGAATAACACATGAACAATTATTTCAAATACAAAAAAACAAACCGTGGAAACTTGGCTAATGAGAAAAAGACATTCACTGATTTGCATTAAAACGTAATTGAAATCTGCAGATATTTAACTGCAAAGTGCAGGGAAACACTTTAATGTGTAGTCTGGATAATTTCTTTTAACAAGTTTTAAATAGAAAAAGAAAAAAAAAAAAAGAAGAAGTGAGACTGTAAGTGAGTCTCAGCGAGTCTTTTCCTTGCAGTGTCTCCAGAATGTCTCCTCAAGCATCCAGTGGGAAAGGTCTCATCAGTTGAAGACATTACTCACTAATCTGATTCTGCTGAACTGAGTCACAGTCCAATCATCATTCATGCGTACAGTGAGTGGTCGTTTATGGGAACCCATGGCGCTAACAGAGTGATAGAGCTGAGTCGGCATCCTCCACTGCAAAACCACTTGTTTCATTATACAGAGACTACAGAGAATAATACCCGATGTCTCTGTGTGGTGTTATTGGGTCTTTAAATGTGTCCACTGCTCGCTCAGGAACAGCTCCAATTATTGCTCTTGGTCCTTACAGTGGAGTTGTTTTCCACACATGGGGGAAGACAATGGGCCCGGCTCCATCTCCTCTGATGAGCAGTGTAAGGAAAGAAAACAACATTTGCTTTAAAACTTGTTAAATTCAGAATTTCTGCATCTTTGGGGCCGACAGTAGACAGTGAGGGAGACATTAAGATCAGGGCCGACGTGTTTAATAAGGGTGTGTGTGTAAGACAGGTAGAGGAAGGCAGGGACACACACACACACACGCTGAGCCCACTGATATAGGGCTAAACGCGTCCTTGGCGGCAGCTACTGACAACTGTGGCTCAAGGAGACAAAAGACAGGCACTATAGAGCAGAAGTGATTGGCCATTTTACTCCACAAGGCTCTCTGATAATGAACACAGCAAGGTTACAGTCCCCAGGAATGTCCTCATTCAACAGTCAGGCCAAGCTGCTCCTGCAGACCACAGCCTGAGCGTAGCGTGTTACTGAAAGCCTCCAGACAGCACTCGCCGCAGGTAGAAGTTCAAATCCCTGGACAGGGTGTGATTCCTGCAGCTAAATGATTACCGAGTGCGTCTTCTGCCCGGACACGCTCACAGGGCGACTGAGTTCGTGGGAGGAGGAGGAGGAGGAGGGGGCACACGGAGATTAATTCGATATATCAGCAGTCAGGTAATCCGATTGGCGGTGGAATAAGAAGATTAGCAATGCACACTGATGAGTGTAAAGTCAGAAATACTGCTGCGGAGTATGTGCTGGGTTCTGTCTGCGAACCTCCACAGGTTCTGCACCGGCGTCTCCGTGGATCAGGGTCTTAGCACTGCAGGTGAAGTCAAGTTTAACCTGTCCTCTAAATCCTTTCTATTCATCCCAATATGGCTTTCCCTGCCAGGAAGCTGGATTTGAGAAACAGGCAAAACAATATTCCCTTTGTTCCTTCCGTTACCCTAAACAGCCTTTATTAGATGATCTTGAATTATGTTGAACGTGCTTAAGGCAACGCTTGTCACCATGTCTCTGCAGCTGCATCTTTATTATAGTAAGATGGAATCGGGCATATTTGCCCGAGGTGACCCTGTTTGCAGGTGCTTGCATACATCAAATACATGTCTGTGCACATTTTCACATACAGCCCGACATGTAATTGGATCAAAGTAGGGACAATGACACCGGGCGTTAGGGGCAGCCTCACTGGCTTCTTAATTTCAAAATAAAATGTTTAATTCATAAATGGTTTTAAAGAGAGGATGTTCGCTGTAGAACAATACTATCCAAATCTTACATCTCCGAAAAATGGAGACACTTTTTAGGATACGAATATGTTGCAGTAAGAGTCCACGGTGGAAAAAGCCACCTGTTACAATGTGACAAAGTGAGAAGCTTTAAATATTCATGGAGTGAAAATCATGTGTAAATCACTTTTATGACTCATGCATTTTTAATGAATCCTCGTAAGCAGTTAAAATCCTGGGCCCCACGTGCAGCGCCGATCAGTCTTCTGCATTATATGGTAATGAACGTAGGTGCGCTCGGCAGCCAGCAGCCCGCCGATGGCTTGAAGGTATCATCTTTCATTCATTTTACACCGTGCACCTCGGATGGATGCCAGGCGTGCAGGCCCAAATGAGAGCCAGTGGATAAACAAAGCTTTTGCTACCACTGAGCTTCCTTCCTTCCTTCCTTCCTTTCTCAGAACCAAACTGCCTGATGCTGTTATCGCAGACTGACGCAAACAGGTTTAATGTCCTGTTCCTCTTCAGTGACTATCAAAGTAAAAACGTTTTTTTCTCCAAAACCTCGAATAAGGACTACGAGTGAAGTGCGTGCAGCTTTACCAGGGAAGCTGGTGGAGCGGAGCTGCATCCCATTAACCACTGACATAGCAGTAACCAAGGCAACAGGCTGACATGCTGTCTGCCACGTAATGTATAATTAATCGCCAGCAGCAGGAGTTGGTGATAATTTAAGTTATGTCATGTTATCAACCAAACTATGACGCTGGTAAAGCAAATCCGGTGGATGTTGCCTCTCTCTCAGGCAAAGTGCAGCTTGGTATAGGCACCGAAATTCATAGCAATAACCTGAATGTGTAGGAGGCATGCCGCCGCAGGAATGCTTTATTCTTACCCGGTGCATTACTGTAGCAGCTGAAATCCTCTTATTTTGTAAATCAACTGCATTATGCCTCCATTCCCCCAGGGACAGAGCGAGGGTCAAGTCAGTCCACTAACCTGAAAGAACTATTCTTACTTTATAACCTTTACAGGAAAACACGGCGATTCCACTTCACTTTCTCACAGTTTCACAGCTTCATACCTGAAAATTCCCTGATATGTGCACAGGCCCCCTGAGTTCCAGCACCTTCCATACAGGTGATGAATCAGACGAGACGTTTCCTTCGCAGATTACATTCCATTTTTTAAAAACCCTCGTCCAGTGGCGCATGACGAATTCTGTTGTGAGCAAAGAACACGCACAACTTAGGAGAAATATTTCACAATCTCAGACAGTCTCCCAGGGCCTTATCCTATTAAAGCCCAGGGCATGGTCTGGAAGAGCAACAGATCTGCAAGTGCTTCAGAAGGGTGGGCTGGAATGACACCACCAAGAGGAGACAGCAGAAATTAATCCACTTGTGCTCGTCAGCATGTTGCCTTAACAGAGGGGATATAAGAGAAAATTTTGAACCTATGGAGAAAATCCTCAGACATTCACTTGCTCTAATTCGTTGGCAACACAAAACAAGCAGATTCACCTCATTGTAAACTCGTCTCACTGGCTATGTTCCATTCTGTGATCCCCGCGCTCCATGCGAGCTGTTCTTAGATGTTGAATAAATCCCAGACACTATCAAATTGGCTCCGATTCGTCAGTTCTGTAAACATGCCTGCTGTAACCAGATAATACTGCTGACCATCAGGTCCAGAACGAGTGTACCTCAGCCAATTCTCCACACGTACAGCCGGTCTCACGCGGTTCTGACTCAGCCAGCCTCAGGATTGGGCAACTAATGCATTCGCTCAATCATTTTGAAATTATATTGGGGTTCAGCGTGGGTCAGTCATATCCACTGGGCAGATGCTAATATTGCACATGCCTGAGATAGCAGAAAACAAACAATGGTACAGACTCAGAGCAGCTTACATTAACTTGCCTGGGTTCAGACAAGCAGCTCAATGCCCGCTGGGTTCTGGGTCGGTAAGCTTTTCTGTCGGACAGGTTCAGAGAAGAAATTTGGCCTGAGGTGTAGTTTACCCTATGTGGCTTTGAACGAAGAGAAGAAAAAGCTTTTGCATGGTAACACAACATTATTATGAAAAGTAGTGTAATTCCCTTCAGGGGCCTCTTTATCCACAGCTAAACAACCCAAACAACAACAAAATCCTGCTCTTACAGCTATGAGCACAACACAGGGACATCTGTGCCATATTTGTACCTCTGACACTGCAGACAATTGGTAATCATCAAACATTTCACAAATTGAGCTATTTGAGCTAAAAGCATAGACTATGAAGAAAAAAAAAACAGCAGAAATGTCATGAAAATGCTTATTTCTAATATTATGGTTGTGACTATTGAAACCCTACCACGCCAGATTAATTTTGCCAGATCTCCCATCGTAGAATAATCCATCTCTACCGTGCCACACCTCCTCCAGAGTCTTCAGATTACCCAGCGAGAACACGCTCACTGCACCAGAAATTACAATTCTTTTACCGTTTTTATTCTATTCATTATTTAGTAGGTTTAACTTTCTTTGACACCTTTGCATTGCCCCCCCCCCCAATAGTTCAGATTTCAGGGTAATTAGAAAACATTCTGCACTGCTCTGCTCGGAAAACTGTCACATTCTGCATGCTGACAATATTCCCAGGCCCCTGCAGTTCAAAACGTTTACAGGAGTTATAACCAAGGTCAGCTCCCTGCGCCTCACCTGCAGAATCTGAGAAGGATTTTATTTTACTCCTGAAAGGCAACGTGTGGTTATAGCACTCGGCTTGACAGAGGTGTTAAACCAGAATGAAATGAAATGATGCAGAGAACACATCCCCCTTTTACACCAAATGGATTTGGAAAGCAACATGTTCATGGACCGGCACATGTGTAAAAAAAAGTTTGGGATTTATGTTGCCACAGCTTTAACAGAATCGGTAAAACTTTGGTCACTGCAACTCTGTTATTTATCTGAATTATTTAACTGCTGTTTTCTTCTTCTCGCGAGCCAAAATGTTGACAAGTTAAAATATAGTTGCTCATTGTGAATTCTAACACTGAGACCTTATCCTTTTTTAAAGTCCAAGCAATTCAATTATTTTCATTTAGTTTGAGGGAGTTGAGGTTTGCGTTATGGATGGAGGCCAGATACAGGGCTCAGATAATGACAAACAGTCAAATTAAACTGAAAAGACAATAGTTGGGATTCAGTTTGAGTCCATCTATTGCCAATTTAAAAAAAATGCACAGTGATGCCAGACTTTTCTCTCAGTACCGTGAGGAGAGGTCGAAACCAAACTCTGCACAGAAACTTTGCGTAGAAAGATCCAGACTGAACAAGGATTGAAACGACAGCGCATCCCAGCACCATGCTGCTCATCTCAAAATCATTACAGAACTATTCAAACCGTCATCGGCGCACGTTTACATGGCCAGTTTTTCGTTTAGCAGATTCTGAGGGAGGAGTTATTCCCAGAGATCTGACCATTCAGAGCACAACATGTCGCATCAGTATCACTAATACACCCTTCCAGGTGACTGCCTGGATCCCCAATGATGTAAACAACAGCAGCATCGAACACATCATGAATATGAACCTATATACAGCCCATAATAAACAGCCCAAACCCATCCTTCACAGGTGAGCATAGCAGGAGAAACGGTGTGGAAAACCCACATCTATATTTAGTGGCGTTACAACCCCTTCCCCTGGACGGTGCATGTGTTCTCCATTTGACTGAAGCCAGGTTGCCGTCACTCTTGATGGGGAAACCTCATCCAGCCCAGCTGCAGCCCCTCTCCTCAGCTGGGCGTCTCGTTGGCTTGGCAGGGCAGCAGGCGCCAGTGCCCATCAGCGCCGAACATCATTCACTGCGTGCCCCAGATTCACACATCATCTCCACTTCAGAGGGCTGGCCGACCACTTGTACTCCACAGCGCGTGTGTGTGTGTGTGTGTGTGCATAAAATTAACAGACCGACAGCGTTAAACACTTCATGAATATTTAAATACCAACAAACCTGATGTGTTTCTGTCACCTGAATGATCTACAGCTACAATAATATGATAATGTTTTTCGGAGGTGGGAAGGCAATTAAATGTGCGAACCCCCGCTCGTGGTGTTGCTGGGCCAAACACATTAATTCATTCGCTTGATGTTTGTGGTGCAAAACGCACAGATGACTCAGGCTGGGTCTCGATTCAGCCGCTTCATCTTTGAGAGGCCGCATGTGAGGACCGACTGCGTCTCTGTCACATTTCAAAAGCTTTTTTTAAATGCAGCAAAAGCTTCCTTCATTTCTTGGGAGACAAAAACTCCAACAAGCAGATGCCAAGCAACCCAGCCAATCCCAGAATTCATTGTGCTCCGGTGACCGACCGTTTTTCAAAGAAGTTATGTCGCTGGCAAGAAATTAGTTTAACCAAAAAGAAAACTGGAGGGTTTGTGGTACACTGTTGCACACGTTTTCTCTGTAATGCCACTAAGATTTTGAGGCTTGGACAAAAGAAGCTAACAGACAAAACCATAAGGCGAGACCTGCAGCTCTACCTTCTTTCAAAGTGTCGTAAAACCAGTTAAATAATAAAAATTACAGTGCAAATATTTATCCTGAGTCTTGACTTCCTTTGCTCCACACATCTCTCCATCTTTGGTGATTCTAAAATAGACTTCTTAGATGTCTTCTTTGCTTTGTTCCCCCGCTCTTTATCAGCGTTGTTTTGAAAGAACAACACAGACAATGGATCTATAATTGATCAGTGAGATTCTGGATGATATGTATAGGTCTCTCAATCCATAAGATATTCATCTGAACCAGGGAGAGAGAGACGGCGCTCCAGGGAGCCTTGGGGCAGTGGAGCTATAGGGAAGAATCAAGGTACAATTATTTCAGTTACAGATTTTGTAGGGAACTTCTCGTGCCTCTGGCGAGATGAGGCTTTGCTGCAATTTTCACAAAACACAAAAAATCTCAGGCTCTTTGTAGTCATGCATCTGTGAGTACTTTTAAATGAGAAGTCAATTTTGCTCCGTGCTGTAATTTATCCTCTCAACAGTTTCCCAGATTCAGTTCATAGCCGCGTTCTCCAGCTGTTCTCAACCTTGAAAAAACTCAAGTGGAAAACACACTGACTTTTAAATGCCTCAGTGCCAGATGACGATTGTGGTAAAGAGCTGCAGCAACTATCCGAATCCTGAGGAGGTGATAGGACCTGTCGGTTCGAGAAAGATGGCGTCATCGTCAAAAACGAATCATGTGGGCAGCATCTCTTTATCACCCTGAAGGTTGGGTTGGTAATAGGAAGAGGATTACAACTAATGAGATGGAGCAGCTAAAGACCAATCAACCCAACACAGCAGACAGCAAGAGAGGAGTGAACATGTTATGAGTCACAGATGAGGTAGTCATCAGTCGGTAGTTGAGAGGGTTTCAATTAAAAACAAAATCAAAACTGCTTGGAGATTCCACAACACTGACATGAGTCACTATCGGACAAGGCTGTGCTACGTGTAATCAGGAACACACCAGAGCAGTGTGTTTTGATGGTGATTGGGGGTATTGGTGCCTTGCTCAAGGGCACTTCAGCCCTGGATGCCAACGAGAGGGGAGGCACTGTTCTTTGACTCTGCCCTCCATGTTTTATTCCTGACAACCGGTCCAGTAAAACAGCTGATGACTGCATGGCCCAGCGAGCTCACTCTTCCCTGGCCTTGACACTCGGATGTTTTGACTCTTTAATTCTGGGTAAAACCATCCTCAGGAAGTAGTGACGCAGAGATTTGTCCAGACGTGCCGATGTGCAGCCTGCGATGAGCTTTTTGTGTCGGTCCAGTTATTAACGTCTCTCTTTCACTCCACTAATGTAAACCTTGTGTGTGAACATGCAGAGACACACAGGCTTTATCCTCAGAATGGGAAAGTCGGTAAATACATCGGCACCCTATGGTTTCCAATGTTCCCCGACTCGCTCGGCCGGAACTGATTGAATTCCAGGGTGTTTGTCGCACAGCTTTTTACCGACAGCCACCTGTAAGTTTTAGGGGGAATTGTAATTTTCTCTTGTCACTTTGCACTGTGATGGACGTATTCGAAAGCCTCAGATGGGTCGTACATCTTCCATGGATCTATGAATTGATGTGCATCTTCTGCCACGTGAGCGGTGTGCAGGGACTCCAGGTGGAACAGGTTCACCTGCTCCAACACCAGCCGCAGCGAGCACGCGCTCTCAACAACATTAAAATCACATGCACGCGAAAAATGTATTTCTGTCATCGGGGTCGAAAGGTAGTTTAGACTCTAATTTCTCCACCGAGCGTGTGGTTAATGCAGGTGAGCGCGGCTCTCGCCTCAGCTGGTGTATTAAATTTAAAGGAGATAAATCCTGGAAAGCAATTGTGCTATCTACCACGAGGATTTGACTCTGAATTTAACATACAATACTGTATCTCCTCACGCTCACTGCGGGTGTTAAAGATTGGATTGCCTGCACCGGCTTGTTTTCCTCTTCAGCACTGCTGCGTCAGCATCTCCATCCCTGCCTCGCGTGGGTCCATAGCACTTGGTTATCATGAAATATTTATTTGTTCCGCGCGAGGCTTTTCTCCCGCTCACTCCGGCTCTTTCAAGTCTCTGACGCGCGCAGATTTACAGACGCACAGCAGTCGCGTGCACGCACGGAAAGTCTGCCAGCTCGTTGTTCGGGATTTCAAAGGAGCTGCCACGGCAAATTAATGCCAGAATGGACTGTCGAGCTTCATATTTGCATGAATGTGCAGCAGACAGACCCTATAAACAGAGTCATCAGTAAAAGGGGGAACCTGCCGAGGGTTGACGAGGAGCTAAACTCTGCGTCATCGCTGTGGCCCCTCAAGCTCACAGGTCTGCAGGTGGCAGATAAATCAATTGCCTGGATTAACTTTTGCCCTCAACACAGATTTCAAGTGGCTGAGGGCGAGATCACTGAGCTATGTTGATCCAGCTAATCAATCCAGAGAACTTGTCTGTTGATCTGCACCACACTTGACGTGGCGTGTATTTTTGAGGGCCCATGGAACCACAGTCGAATATGTTATGAAACTTGTTCAATATGAGAAAACTTTGAATAAACAGACAACCAGCTCCCTGAAGCATGAGCGGCTGGAATGCGTCAACAGACTCTCCAGTTCAAGGCTCCGGGTGCTGACTGGTGTTTGTGCAGCGGTGGTGGAGCAGCTTCGGGGCTCTGTGGAGTTGCAGGTCACTTTTTACGGTTTCAGAAAGAAAAGTTTCAGCCACATTACCACAGGCCAAACAGGCAGCCCACTCCAGACACACATGGAACGGGGGGAAAATCCTGCATCTTCAACAACACCAAATCTGGACCTGTGTCTCTTCGCTGCACAGAGTTCCGTGGATATCTGTTCCAAGGATTTTGTGAAGCTTTTCAATGAACAAATAACTTATCTCCTGTAATAAATAGAGAGCTGTTGCATGTTAACCAGGCCTTTCAGCTCGTGGAGGAGCCATTCATGTGTGAAAGGTCACTGTAAATGCCCTGCTATCGTTTTCACTGCTCTGAATCACCATTTACAGAATTGTGCCGCAGGCTGGATCGCTGCAACACTGAGAGAGGTGTCATCTTAAAACGCAGCTCCAAAAATATACCAGCAGGGAAAAAGGAACATGGCTTTTCATAGAATTTGGCAAAAACGCAACAAAAAAAACAACACATTTTTAGCTTTGATTTTACATTTTTGTTGACGAGGCCTCACTCCTACATTCTAGTATTTTGTGCAACAGGTTTCATTATGACGAACTCACGCGTCTGCAGCCAACTGTCGGCCATGCATGGCCGAGTTTCTCTGCTCAGAGTCCCATCAGGCTCAGCTGCTCCTCCCTCTCTTCTTGGAAGTGCTGACAACTGGGTCAGTAGCTGTGAGCGTAACGCAGCTCACCTGTGGCTGGCGGCCATGTTGCAGAGCAGATCATTTGGTTAATCCCCTCCTCCGTAACGGTGGGAGAGGACCGTGCCTGTGGTGATGACACTGTGGCTCCACTGCAGTATTTCAGCCACGGCATTAAAATCACTCAGCTTCACCTCGTTTTAAAGGCTAGATGAGTGATGATTTTAGTAAAGGTCACCTGCCACATGAATATGCATTTAGCACGTGATGAAAAAAGGCTCATGGAATTTGTTCCTTTTTACACTTTGGGGAAGTTTTGTGGAAGCTTGGAAAGTTGAGCCGTGCTGACGAAGCAGACTGGGTGTGTTCCCACAGCGTGTCACTCAGCTCACATTTCAGCCATCAATAACGGCCCTGAAGCGGCAGCGGCAAAGAGGAGGGGACATAACAAGGTCCTTCAGAGTGAGCCTGAGCCGGCTGACTCACCGGAGAATCTCAGCTCAGAGCTGAACCCCTGAACAAGAAACTCTGCTTACAAGGATTTTCAAGGATTTCACAATAAAAATAACAAAAAAAAAAAAAAAAATTGTACGACCCTTCTTGTATTAAAGTCTACAGACAACAACAAGGCTCTCATAAAGTTTGTATCTATAAAAATAAAAAGTTTCAGCATGAAGGCTTTAATGGAGTCAGAATACAGTAGGAGTGGGAGACAAGTGCAGATGGGAAAGTTACAATGTCAAAGAAATAATAAGAATTATTAGGCTTTTCTTTAATCGATTAGGCAGAAAACAACAATGTCAAAGGAGAAAGCAGCGATGCAAGGGCTGTAATTTTGAGTAGGAGTTATATAAGCGTGTGCTTGGCCCATGTTGCTGCTTTGTGGTGTGAAATAAATAACTGAAAAAAAAAAAATGTTCTGGCTCTGCCCTGCTCGCTGGTCTTCATTATGAAGCAGCAGAATAGCCACTGACCTGCTAAGTGTTAAACAAAAACTGCCCTTGACCAACAACAACAAGATTCCAAGTTCTGTTTCTGCTGATGATCCATAAGGCACACGTTTGGATACCTTTATATCGCCGAGCAGACTCCTTCGCTGCAGAATAAAGAGTCAAGTTCAGAAAGTTTTTCAAACTCCCTCTCATAATCATCGACGGTGCTCCTTTGGGAAATAGCCTCGCGCTCCTCCTTTCATGTGTGTTTGCCTGTGCAGCGTTTTGACTGTTCCGCGTCTCAGAGCGGCGCGGATCCATCTTCCCCCTGTGAGCGAGCCAAGCGCGAGCATTTAAAGGAGGAGAGCACTCCTCTGCCAATCACAACAGTTCCTCGAGGGGGTTTGCAACCTAGAGCTGCACTTTTCACAGAATTGTGGTTTGTGTATTAATGAGGCAGACATGACAGAAATCACAGGAGCAGTGCGATATAGCACAGCACCCCGAGGAGCAGGAGCATGAGAGGTGCATCCACAGCTGTCTGCTCGCTCCCATTGATCTATTATGAATGTCAGTTTCCATTTCAGCTGCTATTCATGTTCGCTTGGATTGAATTGTATTCCAACTGGTTTCCAACTCATTATACATTAATGTTTTTTTTTATAACAATATCACATTTGATGACACACGTTGCATTTTGAACGCTCTCTGTTAAAATCAATGAATAGAATGACAGGCCTTTGCTGGGCAGAGGACGGGATTTATTTCACCCAAAAAATATAAAAGTACTAAGAGGAAGAATAAGCAAAAAAAGTTTATAACTGGTAGAAGCAAAGAAAACTCTCTATTGGACTAGTTGGAAATGATTGGGGCAAAGAAAATCTTGAAACGCCATTCCCACCCCTGTGCGAATGCAACACTTGTCCATTTTACTGGTCCTCTGTGTCCAAACAGGCTCCACCCTCACACACATACAACGCAGAGTTGCAATAAATAAGAGTAAAATCAAAAATAATGGCTCTGCTTGCTAACTGATGTGACGGCAATGAACCGTTATTGATTCCACATAATGAGACAGTGTGAATTTATGATCTGTTGGACTTGCGCGGCTGTGGAGTGAGACGTCACCCCATCTGAGAGATGATTAGATGAAACACAAAAACAAGCACAGGCACCGTTCAGAAAGATTACTGTGATTGACGATTATCAAGCTGGTTCCTATCTTTATTTGTCCTGTGGG
Source organism: Pseudorhombus dupliciocellatus (assembly GCA_016785235.1). Classification (NCBI taxonomy): domain Eukaryota; kingdom Metazoa; phylum Chordata; class Actinopteri; order Pleuronectiformes; family Paralichthyidae; genus Pseudorhombus; species Pseudorhombus dupliciocellatus. Next base: position 312,173 of record JAFBJW010000127.1, on the reverse strand, counting down.
AAAATGGCACTTTTTCATTTATTTCTGTTATAGCTCACAACTCCCTCGTCTGCTCCATTAACTATGAGCCGATCTAAAGACTTGTCACAAAATAGAGACTAAAGAAATAATAATCTGGAGTTAGAGAGAATTATATGTTTTTTACTAGCCTGTGTTGGAATGAAACAATCCCTCACCAAGGCTTCATTATCAGCTCCTGCACAATAGAGAGAAACTAAAGTTAGCCCCGGTACTGAAGGCCAAACAAGCCTTCACTGAGCAGAATGACGTGTTTTCAGAGTTTCACACTGAAAGGCTGCTCTCACATTCTTCTGGCTGCAGGTGCAAAAGTTTGGCTGCGCTCACCTGAAACCTTCAGAGCTACCTGCAGCAGGATTTGTAACATCGCCACGAGTTTGGAAGCCAAGAAGTGACTCACAGAGGTGTGGAAATAGCAGTGCCAGGCACACACACACTGAGAGCACACGTCCTGGGTCCAACACTTTAACATGTCGGAATGACTGAGTGTTTATGCTTTTAAATACTTTAGCACCAGGAAGTTAAACCCTGTTTAAATGAGGCACCATGGTTTGTTCCAGTCCTGATGTCACGTTTGATTTCATATTATTGAAGAAAAACATCATGTTTTTAAGCTGCGAACTAAATTAAACTGTTCTTTAATCTTCATTTTCTTCTTTGTTGTTCAGCTGAATGTTTTTTTTTTTTTTTTGTACAATTTCCAGGAGGAGACGCTGCTCATCGGGTTTAAGTGACTTACCAGACTTACCTTTTATAGTCTTCTGACACATTTGTTTTGCCAGCAACTGATATTCAACCTGTCAACACGAACATCAATTAAAGGACCAATTTTAAATTAATTCCGGCTCCTGCTATCAGCATATCTCATCATATTGAAAAATATACCATTAAGTGTGTTCCAGACCGGGGCTTTTCTCCCACCATCTGATAAGACGTCCCCATCAGAGGGAGCACCTATAGGCTGATATTAATGCTCGGTATCTTCCATCAGCATCAACAAAACCTAATTGCCATGCCATGTGGACCAACCACAGGTTCATGGAAACACGGAGCGGGATGATGGAGAGCTGACGCGTCTTGAAGGGCGTGGCAAGGTTAAGTGATATTAGGTGGCGGCTGACTGTTGATGCATTGGATCTAGTTTGATTCCCCTGCGATTCCAGAGCAGCAGAGTTGCCCTTCACAGGAAAACAAAGCAGATGGAAGGATGACACACTTGCCTTTGACTGGGCGCTAATCACTCACACGCGTGGCCCCCTTCCATTTCGCCACCCCGCTGTAAATTGTATTTCTTCGATCATTTACTTCAACGCACGTGTGATCGCGCTGCACGTGTTTTCCTCTTAAGGTTTCAAAGTGAACGCTGCTGAGAAGCAGATGAGTGATTTCTGCTGTGGTGTGAAACTACAAAGCGAACCACGGATAACATGTTTCACTGTCAGCCCAAAGTAACGTACCAGGCATCTTTCCCTGATGGGAGCACTGACGATGGTTAATTCTAACCGCGCTCGCACTGAGGTCGTGGTTTTCCAGGCTGTGAAACATGTCACCTTTAACAGATCACATATTTGGAGAGTGAGATGAAGCCAACCTCGGTGACGGTTTTCACCAGGCATCACGCATCCATCGCTCATTATTTGAACGAGCTCCCTTCGTTCCCTCTGCCCTCCCCCACCTTAAGGCCTTGTGTGCTTTGCAAATGTCATCACGCTTTAACAAGTTCGGAAAGCAGACACACTATTGCAGAGGCTTACCGGTGCCCCGAAGAGGGCGCGGCGCCTGCGAGCAGCGACCTCATTGATCCGAGTTGCTTTCATTATTTAGAGGGAGACAGGTTTCATGAGGAACAAGGCCGTGTGGGTTAAAAGCCTCCAGGGATTCCTTCTTTAAAGCCATTCAAAATTACTTTTCATTTTACCGATGCTATTTGAAAGAGAAGCATGCAAGCTGGTGCACCGTCGCAGTTATTCAGAGGCAGAAAACACATCGGCCGGAAGCCGAGGCAGATGTAGGAATTATCGTTGACAGCCAAAGTCGTTCCTTGTTTACTGCTGTTCACCAGCTCTCCAGCTTTGAGAAAAGTTACAAAGCATGTGATGTACTTGTTCCTTGCTCACCTTGTGATCTTCACCTACAACTTTGGCCAATCAGATTTAAGCTGGGGCAACCCCCCCCCAGTCCCACCCCTGCCAGGTAGTTCAAGTGTACCCCAACCAGAACTGAGTGTGTACTACAGTGGTACAAATCCCAGCTGAGCCCGTCGGTGCATGTGATCGTCTGCACTCTGCTGTCTCTGTGTAATAAAGCAGAAAAGCTGGAAATGTAATCAGAACGGAACTGGAATGTGATTGCACGCACCGACGAAGAGCAGGAGAAATAATCGTGGATTATACAGCGCCGTGCCCGGCGAAGAATTTTGTCAGTCAAAATTTAGATTCAATCACTTTCAACTTTTATTTATTTATATAGAAAATCAAACTTGTTTTACTGAACTGCAAAGTTACTGAATGGGCCTCGAAGTTTTCCCTCATGCTGCTGCATGCTTTGCATGCAAACAGGCAGCGACACTTGTAAACACGAGACATAAAATGAAGGACAGCTCTGACGTCGCAGGCGTTATCTCACCTCCTCTGGCCGCCTCTCTGTCTAATATGCATCACTTCGTTTATGTTTTTGTCAGGTGATTCTCCGAATCTTTAGAGCTCTTCAATCAAGTTTTAGTTTCAAGTTTTAGTTTCAAAACTCTGGGGTTTTGTTTAGTTTGGCGATGTAGATGGATGTAAAGTAAAACACAAAGAAATCCCTGCTCTCCATTGCTGAGACTTGTTCATTTGTATTTCGATGTAATAAGAACCTGCAGAGACAATCTCCCTCCTGTTTCCACCACCATGCACCGGACTGGTGATTTTACACATCAGGTGATTAAGTGCGAATGGAGGAACTTGCTGATGTGGAGCAAAAAGGGAGATGGTTATAAAACTTGATTTAAAAAAAGGAAAACTCTGTATTAGTGTGGATGAGCTGCCAGGTCCTCCGCTGCTCGTATCTGTTGCAGACATCTTCACCAACCAGACAGTACAACCTCACCTGACACGGTCAAATGATTTAACCCTGGAGACGAGCGCTCGCTCTGCAGCTACTCCGGGACCCAAATTCACTAAAAACCATGAATTGCAACAACTTTAGTGGTCATCTGATTTTTTTCGGGGGCAAACATGTCAGAGATATAATTTGTCAAATAACCTGTTGAGTTTTATGACCTGCATGTGATGAGTAGTACTGTAAGCCACAGCTATTCTTTATATGTAGAGCCAATGAGACAATCTAGACACAGTTGTGAACTATGAGGCCTGCATTAATATTCTGGGCATGTTATTGTGCTGAGAGCAGCCTATTTCTGACACTTTAGCATTAGCACTTAGCTTAAAGTTCTTTATGATATATTGTCATTTGTATTATTGGTAATATTATTCGTAGTAATAACATCAAAGTACATCTGTGGTAGAATGCTGTCGGGTTTTGATGTGTCAGCACAGCCACATATTTCAATAAAGCAGATCTTTTAATAAATATTTAAGCTTTATTAAAGAAACAAATATGGTAGCTCATGTTTTGTCATGGTTGCATTTTTTGTTTTTCATAAGCACTCACATTTTTCTTTGCTCATAAGCATACACGTGTTTATTGAAAACTCTCTAAACAAGAGTGGAACACAACTAAAGCAAGAAAAATCACAGCACACACTGAGGACACAGTTCCATTCTCACACACACACACACACACACACACGCACACTCAGCAGGACCTTTGAGACATAAATTCACTGAAACAGAACAGGGGATGTGAGTCATTCCAGTGTTTGCCGCTGCATAATGTGAGACTGTCCGTTTGCATATAATAAGGACTAATGTGGTAACACCTATGATGTGATTACAGGCTGGAATGTCTCGACGTGAACATCCCCAGACCGCGATTTGTTTCGGTGTGTCGGGTGCATGAGAAGCAGTTCAGAGTTCCTATAGCAACAACAACTGTGGATTCCAACGGTCACACTTTAACAAGATACATTGGGCTCCTTTGTTTTCTTTACGGGCAGGTTTCACACAGCTGCAGTCTTTTATTGTACATAAAGTATAGAAACAGCAAAACACAGCTCAAAGGGTTCTCAAGGCAAGACATGCTTATTCATAGAAAACACTTCTTCTCACAAATGGAACCGGCATGCCATGAACAAAGATTCGTACACGCTTCTTTTCTTCAGACATCTGGAATTACATCATTCGATAATATTTTTTGTTACTTCTATCCCATCGGTCTCTGGAAGGGAAATGGCTGGAAATAATTCACAAGCAATGGGGTGTATTAGGGCCAAGTTGAGGGAAAATTACAATAATATTATTACTTTCTTCTTCTTGAAAAAAATACCATACCATACTATGTAAATGTATTGCCGTACTATTTGTAACTTTTATGATAAACTATTACAACTTAATCTCATGCAAGGATTGCAATTATTTCTTTGTAATATTACCACTGTATTCTTCAGGAGGTTTTAAATATATTTAGATTAATATGAATTTCTTCAACATGGCCCTACTACTTCTTGTATGTCTGAACACCTATTTTGAAAAAAAAAAACAAAAAAAAAACAGAATTATGTATTATATATATATTTATATGTTTTTTTTTTCTTGGTAGAAAACTTTTATTTCAAATTTACTCTTCCACCATTTGAAAAAAGTATCACCTACTGCTACAAAAGTATCTATAGCACCAAAGCCAAAATACTCTTACAGACATGGTTTCTGAACAATATTTTTTTCCCAATATACATAACATCTAAGAGGAGAAAACTAAATGACAAGGATGGATATCAGGCGAATGCAGGTCTATAGAACATGATGTGTCTCAGTCACAATCTTTTTGTCCTTGAATCTGAGACGTCACAATCTCTGTCCCTGGTGTCCAGGATAGAGATACTCCGCCGACCAGTCAGTCAGTGACAGGTTTCACTTGAGTGTTTCCCTTCATTCTTTGTAAAGTTTCATTCGATATTGCATTAGCGTAATGCAAACAGCCCCTCTCTCTCACACACATACAGCTGTATCAATGTGCCACTGGGCTGCATCAGTGATAGAGGCTTTATTGATTTCTGTAACTGATATTTAAAGGAATTTCATTTGCAGTAAATGTATCCATGTGCCACAAGCGCAGGAATCTAACTGCAGCTGAAGGAGTCGCTGTCTGTCCCCACTGATGCTTTTTACACAGTCACGTGTCACCAGACAAATGTAAAAAGTTTAGGTTGCACTCAAACATCCTGACGAGATCATAAAATTACAAAAAAAGCCTTGGGGCTCGTTTCATATCATGCTCTTTTTTTCACCTCCACGTTAATGTCACAGCAATGGGAAAACAGACACGGTAACTAAGGCAACAAAATGATCCCTCAATTCTGACTCAACTTGGGAGAGGCTACAAATTGCTTTTCTGATGACAGGGAACCAGTAATGCATCATGTCTGGTTAAAAAAAAAAAAAAAATCAGAAGAGGGTGCAATGAGCTTCAGATCTTTGGTGTCTGCTTCGTTTTAAATGCAGTGCCCCTCGATTAAGGCTGGTAATATTCCTAAATACCAGAATATTAATGGATGAATAATACATCAGAGCACTATCCTGGGCTCTGGCCTGTTGTTGGCTCAATGTGAGATTGTCCATTTAGGGGACCGCAGGGCTGAGAGCCATTTGCAACGCTTGGGCAGTCCATGGGGCACCTTATACAGTCCTAATGTCCTCATAAACCGCGGGGGCCAACCTCCCACAAAGGATTAATGCCCGATCAGACTGGAGTTTGCGCCTGTCCAGACACGCTTCCGCCAGGCCATACCCACCTGTCAGTTATTGATTGCACTCATTGAGGAACAATTTGGCTGCAAAGCCCTGTGCAACCCAAGGGAACGCGTGTTCAACTCAGGGCTAACAAAAGAAATAAAGTTGGATGGTGACGAGATGACGAGGAGGAATTTGGGATGGCTGGCGTCCAGGATTGCACAGGGAAGCTAAACAGAGTTTTTAAAAACAGAGTTAGGTAGATGAGTTATTTTAGAAGGGTCGGGAAACACAGAGCAGTGCTAACCTTATAAATATAATTGTCCAATATCGATAGCTATGTTACTGTAGTCAGCTACAAATGAAAAGATATGAATCGAGTTCCCTGTGTCTTCCACATTTTTAATGTTGGCTCCTTCTGAAATTACAGGGTCCAAAAGTCAAACTGAAGACTCATAATGTCGCTGCATGGCTCTCAGATTCTGTAATTTGTTTCCATCTGTGCCATCAAACTCACAATATCTAATTAGTTTAATTACAGTGGTTTGATTTCATGGTTTGATTGCTGTGACATTTTAATGGGATTTCTTGGGTTGCCCCCAACTTGCTGTCCCGGGCCTTAAATAGCAAAACATTAAATGTACTCCAGCGTAAAAACGAGCTGCCAGCCATGTCTCTTATTAGGCTCCCAGCACAGACTGGCTTTATTTTTATCTTCCTTCACAGCCATTAGTAAGACCCGCTTTCTTCAGGGTTTCAACATGTTTTTCTCTCTCTTCCCTCTCAGTGGTGATGTCCCATATTTCGTAGGCTCCTCTAAATATAGACTTTCATGGCTGCTGAGCAAGAGCCAGATTTCAAAGAATAAACACAAAAAGAATGTGGGTGTCACCGAGACTGAGTGTAACTGTGTGAGGATGAAGTGTTAATGTCCACTCGAATGTACAAGAACCGGCCAGTCACTAGGGATGGGGGGGTGGGCTTGGCGGCTTGGCGAAGGTGTTGGGGGTCGTCTCGGTGGTGTCCACTAGTCATACTGGACCTTCGGTCAAGCCCTCCAGGGGGAGGGTGGTGGCATTGTCAGTGGGCTGAGGGTCGTCCGGGGGATGCAAGGGCACGTGGGTGGTGGCGGCCAGGCTGGCGTAAGGCAGGTGGCAGTCCGTGTGCAGGAAGGGAGGGTAGTGCTGGCGGTAGCAGATGTACGCAAACAGCAACCCGATCACTCCTCCAACAAAGGCGTCTGCAAAAGTCGAGGAAACACATATATAAATATTCCAAGATGTACATCGTGTTTAATTTTAGCATATGTGGAGGCAGCGGAACAACACCTGCTCCGAGAACACACACAATTAATGAGACATTACTGTATTTGTGCTGGAGTGAGCATCCATCACGCCTGCTTGGTTTGGAGGTTGACAGCAAACTAAATGGCACGATGATGAATCTGCGTTACTAACCACTTGCCTTTTGGAGACGCCGTGTCTGCCACTTTTTCATCTCCGCCCAACACTGTTGTATTACACCTCGCTCCCTTTGAGCTGTGATACATTTATACCAGCACACTGCCAGGCTGAATATTAAAGCCTAAATTGTTGCGTATAGATCAAATTGACGCGGCCAGTCGGTGGCTGCAGCAGCTGAAATAGACGCTCTCATGATATCAAAATTGCATTATCCATAGGCCTTCCCTTATTGTCTGTTTCCAGGGCAGGAAATGAAATACAGTTTATCATCGATTTCCACCGACTGAGAACTTTACAATGCATGAGCTTGTTCTATGAATGTTTCATCGACCCCTGCCCTCTAAATGTAATAAACAGTTATGTGATGGAATGTGTTAGTTTGGTGGCTTCATTGACACAATGATAGGAGGTTCAGGGTTTTTTTTTTGAGGATCCTCGAGTTCTGCGCCGATCCTCCAGTCCTGTGCGAGGCAGGGAAATAAGTACGTGCAGAGTTAGGAAATACTAGGAAGATTCTGAAAGTTGACCGCTCGCCTGAAACTCCAGTGCTTTTGATGAACAGTCTTTAAAAGAACTGTGTGTTTTCTATCTGCCCAGCTCACCAGCAGCATATGGCTCTCTGAAACTAATTAACACCATATGACAGAGCTGTCACACCACAGATTCTCTCCCACACACCACCCACATATGCATTCCCTCATTCCCTCCCAGTCCCCCTCCAGTTCCACCACAACAGATATGAAAGCTGGTAATTGTCCCTTTCTCCCAGGCAGCTGAATTAAATGCCACCTCACTGTCATCTGAGGCGGCTTACAGGAAACCAAAAAAACGCCATTATGCTACATCTGACATTCTCATCGAATGCACTTTTCAGTCTGTTGGCCAAACAGGAAGCAGACTCAGCGTGCTTTATTCCACATTGTTTTGGGGCCCTTGATGAATTTGTCAGCCACACTGATGAAGCAAAACATATGCGTGATTGAATCAGCTGTTTGGAATAAGGCCGGACAAGAGGTTTGCTTTACAAATGATCTATGTAATAATTGTAAAAGTGCTCTAAAAACATGACTCAGTGTGACAGAAGAACAATGTGAGTTAAGGACATGCAGTGTTCATGCCGCTCTCGTGAAGGAGGAGCTGATGAGCAGACCTTGCCAGTGGTGTTTGTAGTCGCAGGTCCGGGACAGTGCGATCATCATGGCGCTGTAGAGGGGCAGCACCATGGCACAGAGACGCCAGCTACGCCCCCGGCCCTGATCCGTGAAGCACTGCAGCTTCCCCGCCAGATAGAAGGAGGTGAAGCCCAGACCAGAGAAAGCAACTGACCAAGAAAGGGAGAAAGAAAAAGAAGACAAAGAGGCTGATACTTCAACAACATATTCAGCATTCTCTTCAGAACCCCCCCCCCTCTTCAGACCCCCCCCCCCCCCCCGTCTGTGATGAATCCGCTTGCTCATCCACTGAGGCATAAACTGGGAGGGACTGTCTTATAAAAGTCAATCACCCTGTGTGGCTGTCATGTCTGCACCCAGTGAGAAATAAAGGACAAGTATATTGTCATTAGAGAGCATTTCATAACATAACACAGCAGGCAGATGGGAGCTCTGCAGCCTGTCCCCTGCCACCCACTCACAGGTGAGCTCACTGAGCGATGGAACTTCAGGCTGTCAGACAAATATCTCCACACTGACTTCACTGTGTGCGACAGGTGCCTGAGAGCGGACGGAGTTAAGTGTGTCCATGGCAGCAGCGAGCGTCCCTGAGTCAACACGCAGCCTGAGGTCCCCTAACAAAGATAAGACTGGACTATACTTGCTGCACAGATTAATGGATATCCTCTGAAAAAAAGCCGAACAATGGCCAAAATGCTGGTCCCGTCCAACCAACAACCATGACTGAGCTGCTGTCCGCTCAGTGCTGAAGGGGTCTGAGCTGACGGTCATTAGTTTAGGAGAAACAGTGGCTGTCGAAGCGTGTGAATTAAACATTGGCTGATGGAGCCATAAAAGACGGCGCTGAGGCGGGGGTCATTAGATTACCACAGCACTGGACCACACAGCACACTTCAGCACCCATCACCTGCCCATTAGTCACTCAACCCACGAGGCAGCCCAGAACACTAACGGCGGCGTGACACGTGTGTTGCCTGTAGATAGAGACGGAGGACGGTGGAGGGAGATGAACGCCCTGCTGTCTCTGGGCTTGTTCTGCTGTCAGGGAGCAAGGGATGACACAACTAACAACTGTGGATTTCCTATTAGGCACATTACATCAATGTATGGGATGGCTGGGATAGGACAATACCAGATTTTTGGATTCTACGGAGCAGCTGATCCTACACAAAGGGATTTCTGAATCTTTTTTTGGCTACAAATAATTGATAGTGGGGGGAAAAAAACTTTGGAATCAGCCATCTATTTAGTACGCAAAGTTTGCATGGCAATTGCAAAAGAGCTTCATGAGCCACAACATTTCAACAAGATTCCTACGGAGACATTATTTTATTATTATTATTATTTTTAAAGCGAATGTTCATCTTTTTGTGTAACCACAAACTGTTGTCATAGCGTTGTTCAAAACCATCGAACACCATTAAAAATAATATTGTCTGTTATTGTGTGGTGCACTCACTTCAGTAAAGGATCTGAATATTATTCCCACCAGTGAACATCACACAATAAATCATGCAGCAACAGACACAGCGTCCCTCATTGCACATCGTCTGACTTCTAGGCGTAGTCCTCACATTTCCAGTCACCCAGCAGCTCAACATTTATTTTAATGGCTCTAACCATAGCTAAGACAATTACATCACTCAATTTGGGAATAAAATATCTATAAATTACATATTCAGTCTAACTTCCCAGCATGAGAGCATTTCAGCGAGTTTCCCACATCACTATTATAATTACTAGAATTAATACCAATTAAAGTATTTTGTGTCTTCTGGTCTGTACTGATGTGACAGACCCAACATCATCACCCAATATATTCCAAAGCCAGCACAGCAATCAATGCTCAGGATGCAGCTAGGAATCAGAATTCCACTGTCCCGCCATTATCATTGGGAGTGATGGGGGCTGGAGCTTATCCAAGCGTGCTTGAGAGGAAGACAGGGACGTGCCGAGGGCAGGTCAACAAGCCCTCAGAGGGTGAATACATTTATTCACCCTCAGTCACACTTACACTGTGCAGAGTGTTTGTGCATCAGAAGAAAACCACATAAACACAGTGAGCGTGAAACTGGAAAGCAGCACTTTTAAAACATGTATATTCCTTCACATATTACCTGTTCTTACTGAAGTCTAAATTAAGAAATAGGTCAAGATCAGTAATTAGGCTGTAGTCAAGGTCAAGAAAATAAAAACCGCGGATGATTAATTTGTAATGTTACACTTTTTGTAGGGCATCGATGACAAATATGGAAATCAATACAGTGAAATAAGATGTTGTAGGAAATGAAAACCATACAATGTTTTTAAAGCTCTGCTTCATCTGTTTTGCCTTTCGATCCAAGCAAAATTGCATATGAATTATTAAAGGTATCATAAGAAATAATGGTGTAGCCTAGCAGTAAACAAAATTGCCTTATTTTCCTTCCGTATAAAACTACATATTTGCAGACACGGTGAGACATCACTCGGATTACACTAATGCTTTGGTTATATGCATAATATATGAGCAGGAGAGCTAATATATGATTCTCCACAGCAACCAGAGAGACAAACAAACACAGTTCAACATGGAAAAATTAACATAATTAACGCATCCACTGTATTTGCTGCAGTAAAAATCTACAATGGATATCAGGTCTACCTGGAACTACTGATGGCCTTTCATCAAGAAGCAACAGCAGTTGCCCCTTAAGCCAGAGGACGTGAAGGGGGGGGGGACAATGAGAAAATAACAACACGGTAATAAATCTACTTCATGCACTTAAAAGCCATGGAAAGTGATTCCCCTGAGACTAAACAAAGACGGCTAATGGGAGTGATGAGCGGTGTAGTTGCTTTTCTCATATTGAAAACAAACCCAACGTTTGTTGAGAAGCTGAGTAAGGACGTCTGATTGCAGTTTTTCGAAGAAATGGGGGATTTCTGGACAAAATATTTCGACAGGTGAACATGTACATTCCGATATGATATGTTTTAAAACACAGTTATGTCATCTTTGTTACCAAGGTAACCTGGGGTTATTAAAGCTCTGACTGAGTGAATCTAAAACATCAAAATATGAATCCAGAGGTGAAAATCCAGATGACACAGAGTTTTGATATAGATTTTTCTCAAATAATAATTTGTGTTTTCACTTTTTCCTCATTGATTTTAATGATCATCAAAATTAAATCAGAACTTAGTGGTCAGTACTCGCTGACCAGTGCTTACACAAAACTAATATTTGAGCAGCAAGTTTTCATATGGATTTTAAATGAAATCACTGAAAACAAAGTGAAGAAATATCTGTCTCCATAACTTCCTCATCTGTGAGTGAACCACCTATCTCCTGGCCAGGTCCCACACAGTTTGTTTCCACCTCCCAGCCTTCCCCACTCTCTCCCTGCTATTCTGACCTCTGACCCTTGCAGGGAACACTGGAACACCCCCCAGACCAGAAGTGGTGCATATTAACGGACCGTTTGGGCACCGAGCCTGTTTCACCCATTAGCATACAAAAGCTGAGCAGGAGCTCATTAGCGCTGTATAATTGCTGCGCTTCTTCTGAAGCTGTTCCTCAACCTCTGTGCACGCTCCAGACGCACTGAGGGCCGGAGTGAGTAAACACACCAGAGATCAGTTTGCAGCAGAGTTTTGCCGTCCCGAGACACTGAACTATTATGATGGACATTCCAGGCCATGCTATTTAATGTAGATGGTCTGAGCAATTTGATTAGGTCTGTCTTGGAGGATTTCTTTATTCATGGGAGGGAATGTGGACAGAAAAGCTGGCAGATGGTTTTTAAGTGTGCCTATTAATTGATCAAATATAATGATCTTAATATGCACAGGGAGAGATGAGGAGATGAATATGAATAAGAAGCAGGCGATCTGCAGCTAATGCTGGAGGGCCTGCTGCAGGGACTTCACCACTCTCTGTTGTTCAAGGAGTTTGACTTTCTCCTTCGGGGGCCAGTCTCCCTTGCTGTGAGGTGCATCAAGAAATCACAGAGAGAAGCACAAAAAAATAGTCTGTTGTGCTGAATTCTACATACATCTGTTCTCCTGACTCACTGGTCTCAGTGACTTTTAACCGCTGAAATCTAATCAGTGAAGCTGCGACTCAAGAGGTGTTCGTCAGAGCAATGTTCATGAGGCATACAAGCGTTCAGTCACAGTGGCCTTGACCTTCAATCACCAGATTTTTACCAGGTAACCCTGAGGTCCAAATGATGCTGTGCAGTAAAATTCTCCACTCCTAATATGTTCACAAGCACTGAGGCATAAATATATAGAGGCACTGACAGCACTTGCAATGAGTGCTTTAAAAAAACATCTAAAATGTTGAAGTTGGGTGTGCATTTACGTTTTCGCTCTTGTGATTGGTCTAGTTACCACACATTCTCTGGGGAGGATCTGAGTGTGTCTTTGAATGCAAACAACTTATTTTGTCCATAGTTATACCAGCAAAAGTAGATGCTGCATTACACCCAGACTCCATTTTGAATAAGCCTGCATTCACCCTCGTCATCTGCCTGGCCCCATTCCCTGTCCATTTCCACATTCGTCTGGTTTAAAGCTCTGTAACTTATGCATGGTCCAAAAACTGTTGTCCCTGTGAAAAGGGGAGACAGACAGGAAATTGGATTTTTTTTTCCTTTTCCCCTGGCATATGGGTGCTCCTTGTGTCCCAGTTGCACAGCTCCCTCAATCACCTTCTCACTCACAGCACAACAACACAGGGCAGTTAGAGCTGCCCTGCAGACGTATGTAAGCAGTGCACCGTGCTGTAGTGAATTACAGAGCAATGTCCCCTCGCTAGTATTTTCTGTTTGGATTCAGCCAACACCTTGAAACATTGCCTCCTGACAGCAGGTGTCTGAATCATGATTAAACAACAATTCACAATCAAACAATGACATTCAAATCCATTTTTACCATCTGACTAAGCAATTACTCCCATGTTTGATTTGCTGCCCTTTACAGAGCAGTTCAAGGCAGCCACACTCACAGCTGGATGACAATTAAACGCATTCGCACACCATTTCACATGCACTGGGTTTCCTCTACAAACAAATCCACATCCACCTCCAGATTTCCTTCTTAGCTGCCCTGTTATTTTCTATGCACATAGAAAATTGAATAAAAAGAAATAAATAAAAAGCCACAAGCTCAAGGTGTTCGCAGTGACTTGGACTTCTCTGTGCCAGTGCCACAGTCTGATGCAGCTATAGGCTTATTTACACGTTCCTACTGTGTTTATGAATTCCACATAATTAACTTGTTAAGTGAGAATGTGCATCCAGAGAAGAAATTTAATAGGGAATTTGAATAAAAGCAAACAATATAAATATCAAGTGAGTCCCAGTCGGCGCACAGCTCACTGGAGGATATAAAGATATATTTTACATAATGCATAATAGATGGCAGGAGGTTCCGTCTAATTCCACTGCTATCATTTTATTGGTGGTGGGGTTTCCTGAGGTCCATATTAACCAGAGCAGGAAAAAAAGAAGAAACAAAGGTATCTTTATGGTAAATTCTTCAAGGCCACTGAGGGATATTATTGAATGCAGTTTTTACATGCCCGATGCACCTCCGTATACATCCTCCACACTCTCCCTGTATACCACTTACATTCATTTGCAGGACAACAGAGAAAACGTAAATAATTTAGCACGCTGCTCAAGCGAAAACGGCCCGGAAAGCAAGGTTGGAAAGATGCTGCCTGTCCCACATGGGGCTGCACAGCTGAGCATAGCAGGGAGCCCGACGAAGCTGACACATCCACCAAGAGCACAAGTATGATGGGCTCAATCAACCACACCCATGATCATCTAAACAAGCTGCCTCCGGTCGTGGAAATTGCACGATAACTCACTGTAACACGGTGCAATTACCTCTGAAGAGAGACAGCAACAAGATCATCACTTTGAAATGTGATGTAAACACCTCAGCGACACCCAGTCAGCATTTTCCATGTGTGAAATACTGCTCCGAGCACAGAGATCAAACTGAGCGATCCTCACATGCAGTATTAATGACGAGGAGCTCTGTTATATATTTTGACATTGTTTCGTGAGTGCTGGCAGCGATCTGTGCAGGCGGCTGACTGATGCTCACAGGAGGAGTGACTGCTGGGGAAACTCTTGCGTCCCTCTGAGACCAGATCTGGCTCCCCGGTGCACAGCATCTTCACATTCCCTTGTCCATCTGGGAAACAGCGCTGGTAGTAATCGGGCCTGGGTCTGGAAATCAAAAAGCAAAAGATGAAGTGTCAGTGCTAGAACGTATTCCCTTTCAATGTCAATGGAAACTTAGTCAAATATAGACATACAGAGGATCCATCTTAACATCCAATGTGAATCTATAAAGTCCTCCAGCTTGATTAGCGTACCTGCCAACAATCAACTTGATGGTGTTTGTGAAGACTCCATTCAGGGCGAGAGCCAAGGACACAGCTGGAAGAGAGGGAACACAGTCAACTTACACTTCAGAGGGTTATCTTTGGAACAAGCCACACAGGTTGATGTAGAATTTTCAGCATGAGTAAGATCATTATAACTACTATCTGTAGTAAAGGTATTTATTTTCCTATCAGTCCAGCTCAGGCCCTGGCAGGTTACCCACTCCCCTGACATGCTGTGCAAATAAAGCAGCTAATTAGGTTCATGGGAATTTCCCCGGCAGATGGACTGAAAGTTTATATGCGAACCAGCAAGTCCTGATCTCTGACCAGCAGGGGAAGTGTTTTTTAACACAGTGCAAGTACAAAACAGACAAAATTATGCAGGTAGGTTTGCAATGCTGTTACCATGAAAACACGCACCAGGGATGTCAGGAGTTATTTCAAACCGTGGAGCAGTGGTCATGGATTTCTGTTACCTATTATGGAATAGTTGTTGATATATTTCCCTCAAAACAATGGATGTACCAAATTTCCTTTTTGATACAGCTCATGGTCCCATCAGATCAGATACTGGCACCAACGAGCTGTGAGGTAAAAGCTTTGCTCTGCTATGCTACCCAAGCAAAAACCTATTACCAAAATAAATGGCACCAGAATAGTTTAACACCAGTGAACATCAATTAGATAGTTAATAAGGAGAAAATAGTTGTGGAAAAAAAAACTGTGAAGTAATTTGCTTCATCTCAATTTTGTTAATAGGAAACAGTAGAACTATGCTTGGTTGACAGGTAGGAAGTGCACATAGCCGCACGTTCTTTTAATTAGCGATGAAGCAAAACCACTGTGGGCTCATCATTAGCCAGAGTGCCTGCCCTCACAGGGTAATCCCAGTGGTCTGCAGGCAAATTGAATTCACCCCACGTCGCCAGTGCTCAAACTTATTATCCTCCTGAGCAGCTGAGGGGAGCACAGCATCAACGATATTTAACATCCTGTTATTTTGGGGCTCGTCTGCCTGCAGCTCAGACAAAAAGCCAAATGGTACATGTTCCATTTGAGCACTTGAAGAATGGGACGTTAAAGTGCAATGTGTTCACTGTTTCAGATCCAACTCAGGGTGAGGTGATGGAGTGTGTGTGGTGGCCTGTAAAACCACAGCCACAGCTGCGTGCTCTAGATTTGGGGAAGTTCACCGATGGTCATTTAGGCTTTAATAAGCCTTCTGCTGGCACGACGCCGACAGTGGTCCTCCGGTAGTGTTGGAAGTCCCTCCTGTTTGCACATTTGCATATTCATAAAACCCCTGGAACCATTAGTCTTTTTTTTATTCTTGTACACTTCTATTTACATACAGGACAAGAATAGTTGATAGAAACAGACCATAATAACAAGATTAACACCACAACAAGCAAAGATGTGGTACAGTGTCAGCAACACAGGCAGAAATTAGCAAGTTGAGTAGCATAACTGATCAGTCTAACAAACAAGACATCTTCCGCTCAATATGAGCATGTCCAAGGTGCTGTAAAGTTACACGCATCCATCCTCCCTCCACACCGCTTATCCTTTCAGAGTTTCAATGGAAAGATTATGGGCCAATCACAGGGCCAACACATAAAGTGCTTTCAGACATACCCTGAACTCTGGATAATCTCCTGAAATTATCCAGCGTGTGTGAGAATGTAAATGTATGTGTCATATTTTCAAATATGCGCCGACGCATGTGTGGATGTGCTTTGCATAAAATGCTTGATAGCAGCTGGAGAATGTATACGTCGAGATCATGGCTGAGGACAGCTGCAGAGACAAACAGCCATCCACACCTACTAAGAATTTAGACTATTAACAAATCTCTGTTGTGCAAGTCTTTTGTCTGGGGGAGCCAAAGTACCAAAGTGTGGAAGCTGAATAAGGATTCAAACAAGAAACGATGTTGAGGCAAAGCACCACACCACTGTGCCACCTTTTATTTTAATGGCCAATCCAGTAATGGCATACAGTGTATTGCTATTGCTCCCACTTTGTGCCTCCTGTCTGGACTAGGTTATGGACGGGCTGATGATTTGTCCTCATTTGCCCTTGAATCTCGCCTCAATGTAATATGCTGATACTACATTTGTCTTCCTATTGGTTTATTCAATCTGCAACAGCTATGCCAAATTGGACCGTGCTGTGCTTAGTTAGGACTGTGCCTGCACCAGTGGTTACTAAAATTGGTCAAATCCGATGGACGTGCTCTGCAGAGGTATGAGACTTCTCACATGGAGTGCTTCTGTCCAAATATTCTTCAAATGATTGAGCACTGTTGTCTCAAAGTTCCCTGTTGCCTTTCTGTGTGGAGTTTGCATGTTTGTCTCTGTTGGCACGGCGATATGCTGGACCCTGCCTCTTGTGGCTTGAACAAGGATATCTATAACTCAAGTTTCTCTAACCGGAAGATTGCTCCCTCTGCACACATCAAACAATAATAAAGTGTGAGCTGTGAGAGCTTAAATTCAGATGATGAACAATACATTTCATGTTTCTTAACCAAAATCCAGCATAATCACTGCAAAATAATTTTAGTCCAACTCTCGGAGGGTCGCCTTTTAGAAAATATAATCAAACTTAGATTAAATTGCTTCATTATATCGTGTGTCTGACAGAAAATCACGGATTGCAGCAGCAGGAGTGTTATTAGACAATCCTGTGAAGGGAACATTGCGTTGTCTTACTTTTACTGCGGAGACAATTCAACTCAAACTCTGAACTGATGCCATCTTTTTGGGAACATGTCTCACCTTGTTTTCCTTGCTTTTGTGTTTTGTGTTTCTCATTGGACCCAGTGTTGCCTTTCTCTCTATCGGTTCTCTGTCATGTGATCAGCTCATCATCCTTCCTCCTTTGCTATTTCTTAGTAAACTCTTGTCTTTTGTTAGTTGGGTTTCTCTAATTCTGGCCATGCAGTTCTGTCTGTGTCCTACATCCCAAACTTACAGATCCACCTGCAAACAACTGCAGCTCCTGGTCCCATCACCATATCAATAATTCTGGCCTGGTCACACTCTGATTAAGTACATTACTTCTTTTTTGTCTGTCTTTTACTAAATCAATATATATCAGCTACTTTTCCCTTTTGATTGCCTCCATATATCAGCAAACCTTCTACACCACATTCAGTGTTTATATATGGTTTAAAGGCATCAAGGGTTATAATTCTTATCAGAGGAGGAAGATAACATTAGGCCACCATCAGCAGCAGCTTCAGTGATGGGGACACAGCTGAAATGGATTCTGAAGAGGCCACAACACTCAGCCAGGAATTCACACGAGACTGTTGTCGGTAGCATCAGCTGCATTCTTCAAGAGCATGACAAAGTCGGTACTATTGTTGTATAAAACAAAATACATAGCAAACTCAAACTGATGAAAATGAGAATTAAAGGCTCCACTCAGTGTCTTTTTACTATTAATACCTTTCACAAGTATAAAAATGTATATTTGAAGTTCCATGTGAGTCCATTCTGTATTTCTTTGTACAGTAAAACGTTTGAGTACTTCCTGCACTATTGCTCTATTGAGTCAAACAGATTATTCATAGTAAACAACATCTCTATCTGAAATAGAGCATCAAACTATACCCCAGCTCATATAGGTTTGAAATTGGGTTTCATTAATTGGACAGTAAGATGAATCTAAGGGACAACTTTGAATTCAATAAAATATACGTGCCCATTTTCTGTGATTTCAGCTCGCAATAAAAAATAAATTGGAAGTTACAAATGAGCTGTAACTGCACAGCCGGCCAAAAAAAACACTGCTTTTATGATCTTTTCTTTCTCATTAGTTTGAGCAGTCAAAACACACATTCAAATCCATTATGGTGTGGAAAGAATAATGGGCCCACTTTTTATTCTTTGTTCTCCTGGGTGATGGTTTGTTGTAAAGCCTTGTAGAAGTGCTTCTCTGTTAATTTCTACACAGCACTGTAATCTCTACAATGATACTCCAAACCACCCCCTCTCCACCCAGTTCATCTCTGTGTCCCTGTAATTGGATTTCAGTAAAACTTACTTAATCCCCTCTGATGTGCCAAAAGCCTTCGCAGGCCTCTCAACTCAGGGAAAGTGGCAATGTCAGGGCGAGAGGATTGCCCAGATGCTGCTTCACAGCTCAACCAGTAGCATGTCGTTTTTAAACAGAGTGGAACAGGGGCCGCCCACTTTTCGAACGGCTCTGGTTCCACTGTCCCATTGATTTTTTTCCAGTGGCGATTCAGAAAATCCTTTGGAAACAGCGTTATGCAGGGCAATCAGGTGGATCTGAGACGAGTCGTGACCACAAAACATTTGATTCCGTTCAATATATTGGAAAACAAATGGACACAAGTGTAAACACAATTATTTTCAGAGTGAAGGAACTACAGTACACCTCCCATACACCACTGGGAACAATCCCTTCCTAATGACTCTCAGTGCAGTTCTTCGTCTTATCTGCTCATTAGGACTTTCCTCTCCTCCAAACACAGCATGTTTGAAAGCAAGGTAATGGTCATTATGTTGGATTTATAATATAACACAATCAGATCATAGCAGGCATGATTCTTCGCAGTTGTGGTCATAATTTCCACGGTAACAGGAAGCTCCACAACTCACAGGAGTTGCTTTACACTGGAGGATTGTGGGAAGTGTAATACTTCTCCTCTTAAATGGTTGTGATGTTATGGTTGTTAATACAAGACCAATTAGCTCATTACAGAGCAAGAATGTGACAACAATAGAGGATTTTTCGTGGTTATCACAAACTCCAAGATTGTAACGAGCAACACATTAACAACAGGTCATGTAACTGGCTCCACATACCTAAACACGCCTCTTTGATTTCTGTCTTGTCCGTCCTCTGAATTATCTTCACCACAAATATCACCGCCAGTGGGGTAAGGAAGGAAATTGCCTGTGAGGAAAAGAAGACAAACGTTTTTGTACAGTAATCACTGTGACTTTAAAAATGCACCGCAGTATTCTACAGGGACTGTTTCACAGGTTAATCCTAAAATTAATTTTTGCCTTGAGGAATGACACGTTCCATAATTCTTAGTTAAGGCAACCTGACGGGCCAACCACGCTTATTTATAACACACACAGACGAGTTGGGCTCCTCACTTGATAGGAGATCTGGGTCTCCTCTGCACCAAGGTAATTATTTAGACCCCCAAATTAATTAACTCTTTTTTGGCCAAATTCAGTATATTTTCTTTCACTAAGGCGACAGAGGTAGCAAAGCCAAAGGCTGGGTTTTCAATTCCATTATTATAACACCTAGCGAATTAGTGCTGAGCCTTGTGTATATCTGTGCATCTCTGCCAGAGAAACTCATTTAGCAGCTGCCCTTGAAGTTGTTCCGAACAAACGTGTAATCACACTTGAGTTTGCTCTCAAAGGTGCCGCAACATTTGCTATTTCAATTTTGAATGAAATCCGAAATGTCCTCAAGACATGGCCACAGACAAAATGTCAGGTGATATAAACTTTCGACTGTTTGAAGTGTAGCAATGAACAATGATACCAGACAGTCAAGTTTAGGTTCTCAATTCTAAATTTACTACAACTTCTACTTAAGTGCAACACAATCTATATCATAATGTAAACTTAACAGATATATCTTTAATGTTTAAAAACACCTCATCTCACAATATCGGATCCACACCCTACATTTAATGGGTTCTTCCTGGACCGTGCACCTTCCATTAAGGTTTGTAGAAATCCTCGTAGTACTTTTAGTGTTATCCTACTAACTTTCAAAGAAACAAACACAGACATTTTATGATCAGATGTTTGAGTGTTTGAAAGAAAAAAAAAGATAAGTCAACATTGTACTGTGTTGCAGTTCTGAAGAATTTTCATTTTGGGGAGACCTTGTTACAAGAATGTGAAAAAATGTTTCCAGACCAAATGGATTGAAGCAACAAGCAGATCGTAGCATCTTTCACATTTGTCGGTGTATCTGTGACCTTTCAGTAACGACAGTTTCCATTACTTCATCACTGAGGTTGTGAGGGAGCTCACACAGGAAAAAAGATTTATTTGTGTGTCAGGTGTAGACTTCCACATATTCTCAGAATGTATTCAGGGTGAAACAACGATCCTGAATGGCACCAGAACCGAAAGAAGAAGAAAGCTGGGATTTGAGTTGCCATAGAAACACATTGAGGCGATGAAAAGCATCTCCAGAGGTTTGACGATATAATGGTCTCAAAACTGAATGGCAATGAGCATTTATAAAACTATTCATAGCTTTATTTAATTCAATTAACGAGTTGATGTATTTTAGCAAATGACCTTGCTGGCTATCATCTTTATCGTCTTGAACTCACACACATATAGAGGCTACATACAGAATGTGAATCCGTGTAAAGAGATTGTTACTGATGACAATGCTTTTATGTTATCATATGTCATTAGTCTCTCTAATGTAGATGAAATAATAGCAGACATCTTTATGTGTGTAAATCCCATTAAATAAACGATCTGTACCTTTCACCAAGTGCCTGCTTAGAGGGTGACTACAATATAATGTTTACAGCTCTCGGGGAGCACCCCACTGTGTATAATATGCAGTCAATTACGTTTCATTCCCAATAAATGTTCTTACTTTGCATAAAATGGGAACACTGAGGATTCCACGGAGATGAGATCTGATTTTCAGGCACTTAATTTGCAGACTGATAATTCTAATAGCCTGTTGACATTATACAAAATGCAACCTTTAGCAATGATTAATGATGTGACTCCACTTTTCCCCGGCCCTTGTGTTCTTGTTTTTTTCTCCTGTCTTCTCGCTACCTTGTCTCCTCATGTATTTCCCTGTTCAAGCATTTGTTTCCTCAGGCCTTGTGTCCATCTCCCGCACACCTGTCTGACTGCGCCACTCCACGCCTGCCAAAACCACCAGTCCAGAACCTGCTGCTCCTTTCTCCCAGCCTCCAGCTCCCCTCAAGCCTCTGCCATGCTTGCCAGCTCCCCAGCCCTCATTCCCCACTCAACTCCAGCTCTCCATTTATTCCTAGCACCACCTTTCCTGCTGGAGCCCTCTCTCATACTCTCATTCATAGCTTATGCCAATCCACTGGGTCAACGATAGCACATTTGCGTGCTGCCCAGAATCTGTAACCATGCAAGGGACAAACATGCATCCTCACTACAGTATTAGTAGAACTTTGGGCATGTACTTGTAACTGGAACAAGAATGAAAACCTCAGTGGGCATGGAGCGTTTGGGTGCACCCTGTATTCAGTTATACTGAACGGAATGTTAATTCCAACAGTGAAGAAATTAACCCTCTCTACCAGTTTCAAGAGTCCCTCTCAGTGCCCCTCGTGACTGCGTGCTTGCTAACGGGGTATAATATCTTAATGAAGGTCAGAGTGAGTCATAATGGAGCATCATGTAAATCCCCTCCATGGACTATTTTTAATGGCCAGATAAATTTTGCACACCTCCAGGGCTACTGTCAGAGCTGTGACATTAAAGAAGCCTGACTCCTGCCTATCAGCTCGGAGAGTATTTTCTGAAAGAGGCATGTGGGTGGAAGGCTTTGTCTCACGCCCAGTGTTTAGAGACCTGTCATCAGCAAAGATCCATGGACTCCTCATAACAACTCTGTATCAAGCCTGTGAAGGATACTCCACTCACTGTTTTATGTACTGGAAAAAAAGAGTCTGTTATAGGTCGGGAGTATAGGGAATGTACTGCAGTCCTTATCAGAGCTCAATTTCTACCCTTGAGCTCCAAGAGAGAAAATGCATTTAAAAGATATTACAGCAGCAACTCTGCTTCGTGTGGAGCACATTGGGCTGAGAGTGTCTGGATAATCAGGTTTAAATGGTCACTATTTCTGTCTTTGAGTGAGTATGTGGGTGCTGAGGAGTATCAACAACACGAAAGTCTCAGAACCTGGATGCTGCTGGATAAGTGATGGTTAGATCTGATAAATGACTTTTTTGGTGGCATTTATTACTTTTTAAATTTATTTTTTCTTCCAGTCAATGCCACAAGCTCATGGCATGATGGGGAATATTGGACAGTTGCTGACCATCAGTTTAACACTACATTTCACAATCTACTGTGGAAATCCGTGAGTCCACTGTAAAGGGTATAGCATTTAGCGAGTAATGTTGAAGTCTATACTCCTTTTGTCTTTTTCGGGTTGTCTGTTCAATGCGGTCCAGTTCGGTCTTGTTTCCTCCTTCCAACTTTGTTTTGCTTCTTTCTTTCTTTCTGTCTTCTGCACTGTAAGCTTGTTTTATTAAATTCTCCTCTGCAACTTTTTTTCTTTTTTGCCATTCGCTGGATTGTGATAGGTCAGAGCCGGCAGATTATTACTGCTGCCTTTGCGTTATATGGAGATAATCTAATCTTCACCTGGCTCTAACATCATACTTCCTGCAGAGACATCAGGAGGAACATTTTCATAAACAAATAGCGAGAAAGTAAATAAGCCCATCTCACAAATGTCTTAAGTATCTCCTGAATCTCCTAAACGATCATATTCAAATCATTTCACGGAAATCTTGCGTCATTAGAAGGCGCAGACCTTTGATGGCAGATGGGAAAATGTAAAATGTATGTGACCATTTCAGGTTTTACGTCTCCTATCTCTGCTTTGGCATTTGTTGTGCTGTCATATTTTACCATAATCACCCTTTGAAAGAAAAACCATTAAAATCTGCGGTGTCTGAGTCAGACAACAACGAGCGCCGTAATAACCGGCGTGCTGCATTTTAAATGTGTTGAAGCCAGTGACTGTTGCTGAGAGCAAAATCCGCACAGATGCTCCTGTACGTTACCGGAAGTGTTGAACAAGAGATTCCTCTGGTGCTCATTGGTTTAAGTTTGAGCGAGAAGAAAAACATTTTCAGTCCCTGCTGTATCAATTTGTCTTAACCCTGAACCAGAGATTATGTTTACATTGGAGGTACTCATCTCTATCGCTCTCGATCAGATTCAAGCCTCACATTGACAGTGGAAAGCAGGTTGATCATTTTCCTCAATGAAAGATTGTGCACCTCACTGATGAATAAGAATTAAGCAGCGAATATGATTCATGCGGTCTGAATAATGACAAACCATTACACACCCATCAAGTTTGTACTAAGAGGACTGCATAATTATAGCAAGTACTTACGAACATGACCCTCTTGGGAATGTGATCCGACTCGACCAGAGGATTCTTGTAGAGCCAGAGCTCCTCCGGTTGAATCACTCTCTCAAACGGCTCCAG
Source organism: Pseudorhombus dupliciocellatus (assembly GCA_016785235.1). NCBI lineage: Eukaryota > Metazoa > Chordata > Actinopteri > Pleuronectiformes > Paralichthyidae > Pseudorhombus > Pseudorhombus dupliciocellatus. The sequence goes on along the minus strand of JAFBJW010000127.1, from coordinate 288,043 downwards.
GAACTCTGTGAATCTGCGGCAGAGAAAAATAAATGTGCACAGATCAGTCACTTGTTTTAGAGGATTCAGAGCAGGCTTATACAAAGACTAACATATTGTGTAATGAGTACACGTTATTTTAGTTAATTTTGCTGAAAGTGATGCTGCACAGTTAAACATGTTTTGAGCAGTGAACTCAAATATATAATTGCTCTTGCTGTTAATATCCCACCATTACCACTCTCAGTAAAAGAGGACCTGGTGCTTCTTGCATTAGTGTAAAAAACACACATTTGTGGAAAAGGTGGACTACTTAAAACAGTGCTGCTGTCTCACACACACTTTAGACAACAACAAATTAGATTCTCCTGCAAATTCTCCTGCTTCCTCCTGCCGGGCCTGCGCACCCAGAGGTCTGCCCGATACAACCTTATTCTCAACGGAATCTTTTTGTCACTACACGCTGAAACACTCAATACATCGCTTTGTTCTTGTGCGAGACACCTCCTAGAGCCACAGAGAGCACCAAATATTTAAACCTTTAAACTCATCAGACTGTGTGCGACACCGGCAGCAAAATGCAAAACAGCAATTCAGATGGTTTGATCTCGCAGTGTGTGTGTCATACAGTGACTAAATGAACATTGTGCCAATGTAACTTTAAAAGGAAAAGAAAAGAGAATAACTGACTTAATGAAATAAAATAAATACAATTAATTTTTTTGCATTTTGCAAGACCTGAATCTCACTCTAGGTCTTTCCTCAGCGTCTCCATCAATTGCACATTCACTGCGTTCAGTCCATTCAATACACCGTGGGCTCCATCATTACATTTTACTCTAGATCAGTGATTTCCAACCATGGTGGGTGCATGGATGAGACAAACAAAACAAAGAACCCATTAAATAATAAGCAGGGCAGTTGCCTGAGGTTTGTGGAGGGATTCTTTGGGTCCAGCAGTTCTTTCCCCAGATGAACAGTTTCAATCTGGGTGGAAGTAGCGCTTGAGTAATGCTCTCCCATACAACTACATGCCCTTTAGCGGGACATTTATCACGTGTCTGCTTGACTGAAGCCGCTTACTGGATCCTGTGCTGCTTTTTAGTGGGAATCAAACTGTAGGGATGAGGAGGAAGAGGAGGCCGATGGCTAAAAAGACAAATCTGCAGCTCTTTCCCACATTGAAAAATAATACGGATTCATGTTCTACATAAGTTCTTATTTCTGTTATATGTCTTTAATCTCTGTGAAAGACATGCAGCATGTTACCCAGTGTGGAAAGTCTGTGGGTCCTCTGATAACTACATGTCACGATGTTTTCACCCCTAATGGGGACCAGCTCATTTTACACCTTGCTGCACCCGTGTGAATGATTCACCTCAGCTGCATTACATTTACTGTCTCACAATATATTACACTGCGCTAATTATACACAATCCCCTCCATGAATGATTCCCATTTTCCCCTGATTTGCTCTCGCTTCAGCTCCTGTTCAGACGACAGTGACAGAGGACATGATTTTCGTCCCCGAGGATTAAAAGCAGACAGAGAGAGTGTGACCGCACGTGCACACAGACGCGCACGCACAGACACAGCTTTCAGGTCATTTAATACTGCAGTGGTCTTCCAGTCACTCTGAGTCTTATCTTGGATCCAACCCTGAACGTCTTAATGAGTTTGAGGCTCCCTCTCCCTCCAGGGTAACCATACAAATACATTATCTTAATAATATTTGCTTTGGACCTGGAGATTTGTGTTAAAACTTGCCTTGAGAAAAAAGGTATTACCTGATGACTGTCAAAGATATGTCCAGTTTGAAAGGTCTGAATCCAGGTTAATTCATAAAACAACTTGACTTTAATACTGTCTGGCCTTTTTCATTGCATTGACTTTCTGTAACTAAACAAAAGCAATCAGTAGAGCACACACCTCTGCCAGGGCCCAACAGTCCACTTCAATTCAATCAAGCTGCAGCAAACTGCACACACCTAAAGATATCAGTCCCCTAAATGGGCCCGACTCCATCAAGATCAATTCATTATCACCTGGAACAACTGTGAAACTGATGAAAACACAATGTTGAAGAAGAGAGACCCAACCAATCACCCAACAATCAGGTTCATTAAATTACTGTAAATGGGTTCTTCCCTGACCCATGTCCAAACCTTCCACCAGCTTTCATGGCCATCTGTGGTGTTTTTTTTGGAGTTGGAACTTGTTGGTTAATCAGAACATGGATGGTTAAAATATTTAGTCCATCCACTCGTACAATAACTAATGTTTAGTGATAACTAGTCATAATATATTTCAAACAATAATGGATCATAGTTTTGAACTGCCATTGAACTGCTGCTGTTCACAAGTGAATAGTATTTTCAGATACTCACCATCCCTTTGTTTGCTAGGGATGATAACTTTTACGAGCTCAAAATTAAAATGCCTTTTGGACATGAAGTAATATTCTTCTTCTTTCGGAGAATTTGGATTAAATCTCCATGATCAAATCAATACTGCCCTCAAAGGACTCAGATTGCGTTTTTTGAATCATCTTTATTAAAGAGAAAAAAAAAACCCCAATATGGCTGAGGCGTGCTTTAAGGCCTCCTGGCTCCAAAAGCCAAGCACAGTTGGAACTAATCAAGGCTTCATCTTTGATTCTGTGGATGGAAGTGCTTGTTCTTCCAGGGAATTAATTTCATTGTAATTTGAAGGCTGAGATGAAATCAGTAGGAAGTGCATCATTTACAGGCTGCTGACAGCGGATGCATTTGTCTGTGAGAGGCAGGAAGGACAATGTGGATTAGGCGCATTAGTCGAGCTAATGTCGCTGCTTGGAGAGGTAATGACATACGCAGCGGGCAGTCCAGGTTATCCTTCTGGGAAATAATTGTAATCACGTTGGTTCAAAGAGAGAGGCAGCAAGGGTAAGATGAGGTAGCAGATTTAGACCAGCAAAAATATTTGGTTAACAGCCATGAGAGGTTTTACATGTGTCATAGTTTCATCAAAATTTTATATTACATTCTATTCATGATTCCCAAACAGGGGCAGATCCAATGAACAAGTTTCTTAAAATATACTGATTTGTTGATTTTTTTGAACAATCACACAAACATCAAACTACTTTAGAAAACTCTTCACATTGTGTTGCTTTGCTGAAAGCCATAGAGCTAACAGGAGCCAATGTGCACTGAATCAGGAAGTTCGAACATACAATTGGCCCATCTGAGTAAACTGTGGCCCCTTTATGGCCCCTCATTTGGAGTAATCCTACATCAGCCTCAGCTTCCAACCCTAAAAATGTGAGATTTTTAATCTTTTGACATATAATACATGACAGAGCCTTTAGAGACAACGATACACAACCAGAAAAGAAAAGTCTGAGATGAAAACAGTTTTTCTACAAAGGCAGACTTGTGGCCCTCTGACCGTCTCTGGACAAAACTGATGAGCTTTCCAGGTTCCCATAAACAAAAGGGCCAGAACACCGGACTGCCTGCTGGCTGCCTGGGGAGTAACCACAGCTTTCATCAGCTTGTGTTTGATTTGTGTGGAGACGTTTTTCTGCAAACACACAGAGGCTTCCAGCGGGGCCACACCACTATAGATTCCCCCACAACCAAGCAGGTGTGAGGATAAATCTGTGAAGTTTTGAAACTTCAAAGATGGTGGCTCCAAAACTTTTCATTATAAATTTTCTGGGCCTCGGTGGACACAGGGCATGTTGAAATTTTCCACGTTAATTTCCACAAAGAGCAAACATGACTACTTTATATTCTTGGCTTTAATACTTTACATCTGACCTTTTCCAACACAGGAACTTTTTAGCTTTTTGTCTCTTTCCTGTTCCTCTCCACTGGAGCTCTGTAACTGGGCCAATTTATCATCACCAATTCCAATCCATCTCTGCTAGATGCATATTCTAAATCTGTCTTGCACAGCCACAGCCAAGGAAATAAAATTGAATTATTCCTCAAGATCTCTCCCCTCCCCCCAGACCTCTCTCTCTCACGCTCTCTCCCCTGCTGAAGCACATTGCATATTTTAACACTCAACAGCAAATACAACAATACAAGAAGCTAATTTGAAAGTTCTTAATTCACAATGCACTAATGGCAGAATCTGTGACTGTGGCCATGGGACTATGCATCGTCTTCTGTGCCACTGTGACAGTGAGTTAAGAAAGTGGAGAAACTCCTGCCTTCATTAGTGAGCGATGCTGCGAAGCAACTAGGTATACAGATGAATAGAAAAGCCTGTTGGATTCTTTTCAGGCAGGCTCCCGTTTTTGCAACACTGTCTGAAAGTAATGTTTTGGCCCAGTGTCTGCATGCATTTTCCCTGTACTGGTGTATTCCTGCATCAGCCTATCACAGATACGTCTAAACACAGGCCAAGCGTTTCATCAATACTGATCACATTATGTCTGCTAGCAGGAGTTGGCTGAGCAGGAGCCAAACGCCCAGAGCCATTATTAGACAGCATTTATCCACAGGTTGAGGAGGCCTCAGAGCAGAACTCCCACAGCACCACTCACTTAGCACACGGCCCGGGCGACCTTCACTTCTCTGGGGGAATGGAAAATATCCCTGAGCTTTAAGACGTCCTGAATACAGAGGCACAAAGCAGTGTCCACCGTGAGCTGTGTGGACGGTTATCTTAGAGTGCGCTCGGGGCCAGTCCTATGTCCTTGGTAAGTGCCGAGGGGTTAATCTCGATGTCTTCACTCTGTCACACTTGCACCGGAGCTGTTCACAGGTTACAACTGCTGCAGCACCTCCGGGCATCCGGGGACACATTCAGAAGGATGCAGGGCATTGTGTCCACTCATGTTTGATTGCATTTTTATTCTCAGGAAGTGCAGCTGAGCTACAGGGGCGAGGAGTGTATGTGTGTGTGCGTGTGGTAGGAAAGGAAAGTGAAAAAAAACAAAAAACAAAAACCAGAGCGACCATCTGCCTGATCTGGGACACAATGTGAAATGATTTTATTCCCTGTCAGATCATAAGTAAGCGATCGTCATGACACCCCCTTCTTATTACTCCTGTTATTTAATCATGTGGCAGGGAGGTACAGCGAGGTGATTTATGTGACTTAAATGTCGTCAGGATTACAGGTGGTGTTAAATCCTGAGGGAAATTCCCATCTTTCTCTTCTCAGTGCATCCTCTGGTTCATTTACTGCTGGTAAATTCCCATTACTCCTCTTTTACTGGCCATCAAATCAATGCTGAGTGCTCAGGACTTGATTTTTTATGTCTAAAAATATGTATTGGTAGAAATGACAGTAAGGAAGACAGAGTCAGGAAAAGGAGAGACATAATAAGAGACAGAATGGTGGCACAGGCTGTTTGCTGGCTCTTTGATTCCTGGCTGAGTAAAGTCCCAGTGGTAGCTGACACACAAACTCAGCAACAAAACGACAACAACAAAAAACCTGGAAGCTGTTTAGATTATCTGAGTAAAGGCTATTTGTCAGAACACAGCCTAAAGACCATGTATGGACATTGTTAGGATATATCTAAAACATGTATGCACTTTTTCTTTTGACCTCATCAAACACCATGCTTATCCTCACAGGATGTGACTGTATATAAAGAATTTAGCTCTCTGTATAACAAATCTGTATCTGGGGTGCATTTTAGCTCAGTATCAGTAATAATCCCTCTCCTCATATTTTACTTTCCCGTCCACTGGTCATGTGCGTGCTGGTGTAAACAGAAGACAGATTGTCTTCCCTGCAGTTAGTGAAAGGAAATATAATTCAGAGATTCATTTCCACAGACCAACAACAAGGTGGAACTCAGACTGACAATGTTTACAGCGTTTTCCATTCACTACTGTTGAGTCAAATCAAAACAGAATCAGTATAAGCAAAGCAATTTCAAATGGCTACACTTTTTTCCCCAGACTATAACTCTGGAAAATTTAAACTCAAACATGACTGACAGTGTTTCTGAACTCCTCATTTCTTTGAATCAATGTAAAATTATTAGTTTTATATGGGGTTTTTTTTATACTGAGTTTGACTGAAATGAGGGGAAAGGCTGGTTTCTTACCACAACTCTTTCTCACCAGTAGTTATTACTACAAGCGATGATGAGGCTATAGCACTTGAGTCTTTATTGGGTCACATCCAAGAAAACTCAAAACCCTGGTAGTGGCTCTAAGGTTCTTTTCTTTACCTGCAGTCTATTCTCATCACAGTGCTCATCACATCAGCTTTCCCATGCCTCTCGGAAATGTGCTGCAACAATGCTCTCACTTACAAAAAGGGAAAAGTCTGCAATGATTGTTAAACGAGAGCCGCAGCAGGTGAGTCTCAGTTAATCACAAATCTACAACTTACACTCATCATTGCCGCAAGATTTTGCTGAAGTTTACATTTCTTACTCCACACAGGAAGAACAAAAAAAAAATCCTGCATTTTCCTATTCCTGTAAAATCAAATCACAGTTCTCTGGCATGGCTCGATTAAAATAAAGACGACCGGATATCTCTGATTTAATAAAGCGCTGCTGCTGCAATTCGATTAGGAGCGGGACACAGTGGAAAAAGAAAGGAGGCGACTGACAGGCCACGGATACATTATTGATTTGATCATGCCACTTTATTTCATTCATTACTGGACCTGCAGACGAGAGCACAGCACTGCTGCCTTGACGACTAATGTGGGGTGTTGATTGTTGGCCAGGGATAGATGCTGTTCTTCGATGGGTGAGTTTCAATCAGGCTCTGGAATCAATCTGCCTCACCAGAAACTGAAAATCCTGACATTTCAGGCTCTGCTTTTTGGGCTGGGAAGGGACCAGACTACAGGGAAATGTGAGGAAACAGAAGGTATTAGGCCTGATGGTGAGGCTTCTTTCAGCCGATTGTGGCGGTGAGATGAGGTTTGGAGGCAGAACTGACACCTGGGGACCGCGGGTTTGGGTTCTCTAAGGAGAAGAATATCAATTCTAATATCCATTTCCAATATTAGCATCACCATCCTGTGGGACAAAAAAAATTGAGCCAAGCAATATTCACACACCTGCTCTAGGGTAGAAAAGAAAATTTCAATCTCAATCAATCTCAATTACAGCAAACGGCATATCTAATGTAATCATGTTTAATCAATATAATTACTGGAATGTGTTAAAAACAAATGTTATGTATGGTCCAGCAGGGCTCTCACACAATACAGTATTATGCAATGCAAGGCAGAATTCTGCAAGGATTATAATTGTCACAACCCCCCGCTCTGTCTATGTTTGCGTTAGCGGTTACAGTCTGAGTGTGTCAGGAATGCATAGCACTGGACCTGTCACATGCGAGACAGGGAGCGAGGGAGGGAGGAGGGGAGTGAGATAGATGCTGAGTGACATTCTGCCAGCTCTGAATTCCCCAGTGGCATCCCCTCTCAAGTTGGCTAAAGGGGACAGAAGGAATAAAATACCATGCAGTGGCTGGTGGTGGGATACAGAGGGATAGGATGCTCTTTCAGTTTTATTTATCCGCTCACAGTGGTGGGACATAACAAGCCACATTTTTCATATCTTTTGTTTATTTTAGTAATATTTATTTTATCACTTTAACTCCACTAGATTTCTTTCAATCAATTGCATTTTCATGTTCACAACTACTTTAAAAATCAACAAAAAAGAAATAAAATACATAATCTGGTGCCTCTATTGATGAATGGGAGCAAGGAATGAGAGCCAGGAAGACACATGATCACTTTGCTAAAGCAAAAACAATACATTTCAGTCTGTCAAAAAAAATGAACCGAGGCAGATATTTGATAAAGATAAGATTAGCAACAGTCTGCCTCTACATGAATGAATTGCTGTGCACTGCACGTTTTGTCAAAGTTGGGTGACTGGCTTCTCGTTCTCAGGTCAGGCGTGGTGTGGAGCTTAGATCTGTGCTTTGTTTTTAGTCAGACAACGGAAGATAAGCCCGTCTCACGGAAATACAAAGTGGCAAAGGGAAGCCAAATGCCCACAGCCCTCTGCCCTCTGCTCTGGGAGAGGCTGTTACCTCTTCACACTGGGACAGATTTCATTCAGAGTCCCAGTTATAATATCAAAGTCAAATGTCACCTCAATGAACTAGTCCTCAGGTGCTTTGAATGGCTCTCTGACACAGACAGACTGAGCACCGAAGTATTTTGGGAGGAATCACATCACACAGAGGTAGTTCCTTCAGACGTGGAATCACTGAGGTCGCTCCACAATCAACTTTAGACGGATTGTGGAAGGAATCAGCACTTCACGTCACTTGGCCTACTTCTCCTGCTTTTGATAGAACACGCTGATCTCATCTGTCAGGTGAGGAAGGTGCTTGTCTCTTATTAGAAGCTGTGGGTTTAAGTCATTCAGCTTTCCAAATATATCACCGAAATAGGCCAGTTTCACCAGAGGCTGTTTGTCACTTCACTTGAACACAAAGTCAAGCGAATGCTCCTCCTCCGAAGCTTACTCTCTGAGCTGAAGCGATCACTCTGTGAAGATCAGGGTCCCACAGTGAAGATCAGCAAGAATCACCAGACTGAGCAAATGCCACTGCTTCATTTTGATGCTTATTCTGTACTTAACTAGTTGTCCTGCTTATGGACAACATTCTCACTCTGGGAAGAGCAGCAAAACGTCTCACAACAATTCTGTGCGAAGTTATAAACACACAAAAAACTCAGTTTACCACCTGGTGAGACACACTTAAAACTGTTCATTATTCAGTGTGAAATTGTTGTTTTATTCATTATGAGATTATGTAAATGTAATTTGCTCCAATTTACACTTGTATATTAAAGTTGACTGTGCTTCAAACTTTTGGCAGTAAATAAATTAGATCTAAACTTCCAACTTGCTCTGACAATTAAAAAGCTCTTCTTGTTTTCAATCATTGTTTTTGTGCTTAGGCTACAACTTAGTACCGACGTCTTACAATAAATCAATACCCAGCCCTAATTGGAATAACAAGTAAACATAATCGAGATACAAGCATATTTCAATTCTGCCAGCAGCCTCAACCATTTGTAGAAGATTTGTCTTTCAGTTATGGCAGTGAGTTCTTCACTGCCATTTGAAATCAGTCACATTGGCGTGCATGATTAATAGAAGCCTGAGTTTTGTGATGCTGTCTTGTGAGGTGCAGTTGAATCCACAGCTAAAGCTACAGGGTCTACGAGCTCTTCCTGTTCTTTCACTGGACAATTCCGCACACGGCTTTGTCTGATGGCATCTGTGCTTTGTTGTTCACTGACGCAGCTTTTACAAAGGGATGTTCATGCTGAGTTTTTCGACATAAAATACACACTGGTGTCTTCTCATCTCCCACCACTTTCACCGTGAACAGAAAAAAGGCGAAATAGGTTTTGTCATGTTTCCTTGGATTGATTTTCGGTCGCCTTGCTTTTCCTCAGAAGCGTCGTCTGTTTTCTTTTTCATCTCTGTCAAATATGTCTCCACAGGGTCTCTGTCTGAACACCATATCTAATATGAGGCATGGTTTGTTTATTTTTTCCGAAACCAGAACAAAAAAACAACACAATCCAACATCAAAACTTTAATTCCCACTTGATGACACGCACCTACCCTGTCATGAGTCTGGATCCCCTACAGGGGGCGTGAAATACACAATATGAAATGCTGATTTAAGAAATCTATGTCTAGACATGTTTTGACTGCCAACTCATCATTTCTATAAGTTTCAAACAGTTCAGGGACCAACTCTGCCCTTTTCCTTTCTTCAGCTTGTCCTTTCATTTGTCCTCCAACTGTAGAACGACTCTAAATAAATGCAGGGTGTCAATATGATGTTTAAGCCCCATACAGGCACACATACGTACATACTATATGCACAGACATTTTAAGAGAGTGATGTTGTGCTGTCACAGATCTATAATGATGTCAAATACATCTGCTGATCGCTAAATGAATTTACTGAATGTTCTCTCGCTGTGACACCGTCTTTGCCTCGGGCTATTTGAATTCATTTACATTCCCTTCCTTTTTGTTTTTTTTCAGACTGCATCGTGATGAGATTAGATATCATCTGGAGTATCTTTCCAGAAAATAACCATTTGTCATTTCAGTTTCTCATGTCCTTGAAGGAGAAGGCTGTTTTAGAAGCATGGCATGATTCGTTTGTCATCCGTGCAAGAAAAAAAAACAAACAATTGACAATACCCACAGTAGGGAGGATTCAACAAAACTAACTATCTACGGGGATGAATACCAATTAAAAGTGTTTCTTATTTACTCTGCTGATTTAATCTGTTTTAGAGAAAAATAAGGTGGAGTCATGCTGGCAAACAAAACTTGGATCGGCAGGGTGTCCGCAGTGGGACCCAGCCACTACATTCAATCTGTTCAGCCATCTCAGCCGCTCCCTGTTGTCAGTGCCTCTGAAGAGAAGGGAGGAACTCATCATGGATTCATTGCTATCAATAATCAAACCTGACGCTTGTTTGTAATTGATTTAAATAGGTTTTGTAAAAGGTATTGTTTAGAGCGATATACTGGGAGAACTTGCAGGTTCTGCATCCCACTGGTGTTTAAAGATATTCTGTGGGCGGACAGGATGTTGCAAACTCCAAGCACTGATAAGAATGTTGAAGGGATGGAAGCTAACAGGAGAGTGAGGGAGTTGTCAGTCCCTGTCTGAACACACCCACACTGTCTCGGGTAGAGCTCTATTCAGACAGAATAGGAACCATGTGTGTGGGTATACCCTGGCCTCACACTGTACACACAATCACTCCTCATGGTCCACTGTGTACGATTTAATTGAAAAGGGTCTACTGGCAGAAATTGAATACAAATTAATCTTATAGATGTTTTCCTTAGTGTGTTTCATCTAAATTGTTAGAACGGCGGTTTTCTTTAATCTATAATGGGTCCTTTATTATCAAGAGTGGGTCCATCACAGCAAAGTGAAACATAATTTCATTAAGTTGCCAAAGGAAAAGCTCTTCAGTTATTTTGAAATTTGTGAATTTTGGGTTGAAAATCTTTTGAAATAATCAATTATTCAGACTTATGCTTACTTGATATACAGGAATAAATGAGTTTCACCAAGGAAGACATTTCAGTTTTCTGGGAACAAATGAATCAGCTACAGTCAGAAATTATTTAGTTAATGTTTCTTTAGCTGAAATGTAAGAATAAAGTATTTTCTCTCGCAGCCTTAGGGGTCATATTCATTCATAAGATCCATAGATTACAATTTGTAAACATCCTTTAAATATAATCCAACAATCTCATTTGGCTATTTCGTGTTTGCTTTGCTATAAAACCTTATTATGAAACCTTGGTGTAAACTTGTTGTTTTGAATTGTATGCGTTGCACTCCTCTTTAGCAAACTTTCATATTTCAATACAGAATAATCATGAACACTGTGTACTGCTCGCTGAGGACCATGACACCAGCATCTTGTTTTAGCACAGAGAAGGAAACAATGGCTTGATCAGAGTAAAGGCTACTGTGTTATGTTTTGTTAATATGGTCTTTTTCAATGCAGACGAAAAAAAGTGAAAGGGTCTGAAAAATTACTTATGATTCACCCTGCTTTTGCAAGAAAACTGAGGTGTCACTCTGGAGTGCATTTCTCAAGGAAACCACAGAGGAATCATCAAGGAAAGAGCCTGGTCTGACAGCAGAACCCAGGGGCCAGAGGGGCATGCACACATGAACACTTACACTCACACACACAAGGCTTCTCCAGAGGTGTGTGCATGTGTGTACGTGTTTGTGTGTGTTGGAGGGAGGCTCTTTCATCGCCTCAGCCTCTCCTCTGTCTTTTTACAGATAAGAGAGAGAATTTGAAAATGACAGTAATGGAGCAGATCTAAGAAAATACCTGAGAAAGGGACCGTGGAGGGAGAAGTGACAGAGGTGTGAGATATTGTGATGGGATGAAGGGTAAAACAGTGAGGGGATCTTCCTCTCAGCTTCAACGGGTGCTGTCACTTCCATAGAGTCTACAACTACAAGTTCAGCAGAACCTCTCAACTCAGCGTCCACCGACTGAGCTGCAGTCATGGTTCAAATATTCTTTCTTCTACTGGCTAATGGTGAATTTTCACAGAACATTTGCAGATAAATAGAGTCACTACAGGAGCAACCATACATAAAATATCATGCACCACATTTCTATAACATTATTGATTTCTATATATGTGCTGTGGGAATTACTATACAAATAAAAGCTGAGTTTATTCAGGAGGGTTGTGTTAGAATCATTTTTATTCTAATGAGAGAAAGCACTGATGGCTTGTAATCTATCTGCAATATGATCCAACCATTAGCAGGCATAAAACAAAAACAAGACTGTGGAGAAAGACACAAGAGTTGAAGCAGTGCAGGCTGTCTAGAACCATGATGAACACCATCAAACTGAAGTGGAACAGACATCCCAGCTCCACTAGAATCAGCAGGACTGCCCTCTGTGTTGCTGCTCTTCCAGAATACCTTATTTTGGTTTGAACAAAGCGATCTCTCATGTTCTTCCAGACTGACCAGAAAAATGTGTCCTCTTGCCGAGTGAAGAGGCAATTTCTTTCCAAGGATTCAGCACTATGTGATTGCCTCTGTGGCCTCTGCAGGATGAGATGTAGAGATGCTTGTAAAGCTGAAGCACTACAGCGACTATAAACCGGGCTTAAGTCGGATGCAGAGTTCTCGCTCTTTCCTTCTCTCTTTCCATCCAATCCCAACCTGACAGGCTGGTATCGAGCCAATCACCTGTAAATGTTTTTAAACGTCCTGTCTCCCTCCTGTCATTCAGCTGCCAGTGCAGTGCTGCGATCCAACACCCCTGTACCAGCTTAACTCTGGATACCGGGTCATCATCAAACCATCCAACCAGAAACATCCATTAGAAGTTTTAACTGTGTGCTCCATCCTAAATCAACATCATGTCTAGGTTCTCAGTTGCCAGTGGTATCAGCTCATAAAGATGTTTGTGTCGTTGACAATGTGTCAAGAGATGACACGTTTAGAATTAAGAAGACAGTTATTGTCACCAAATGAACAACATGATTTTATTCAAATCAAAAAGAAGTACTAAAAAGGGTTCAATTTCCCAGAAAGATTTTCTCTTCTTTCCTTAAATTTAATAAGATGCTGTCTCTCAATGTTTTTCATAGAATTTTATATTTCATTTTATTGATTTTTTTTTCTTCCACATTTGGTGAAATTACTGTTTGTTTTTTTTAAGTGTTTTTTATTGTCAGCAACTTTCCTCTTCAGTCAATGGTCAAGCACTGTGCGGTGTCACACAATGAAAGTTTGATCGATCTATTGATTGCGTCATTCCTCCACCCAATGCAGGGTGTTTGACATCCTACCTTCAGATACACTGTAACAACCTCTGTCGTCATAGCAACGGGCCTACAGCCCATATGGAAAAGTGAGTTGAGTGTGACCTTCATTGTCATGGAAATGGAAAAAAGCACAGGGCTGAAGGGGTGGAAGCCACATGGTTCCGTAAAATCAATCACCTTGTTAGAGTTTGAGAAATCTGGAATGGTAATTAGATTGAAGACATTTCGCATCATGGTTACACTGATAAATACACAGCTAAGGTCAAAGCTTGATTGAGTGATAGGGACATGGCAAAAAAAACTTGGTGTATTCCTTGAAGAGGAACCGGCATATAGAACGGACGGTGAGCTGCCCGGGGAGAAATAAAGAGACAGGGTTGGATACATGACAGGAGGGACAGCGAGACATAATGAGCTGATCAATTGATTGTGGGAAGTGAAATGCCAGGAGGCTAAGAGCGGTGACATACCGAGCTGTCAAGGAATCCCTGCTTGGTGTGATAGTCGGCTGCCTTTGCCGTCTTTGGAATCACAGATATTTCTGCCACATCCCCAGCAGCGTTTGCTGATCCTCACTTTCCTCCGTTCCTCCATTCAGCTGCTAAACACAGCACCTCCATTCTGATCATTTTCATATTGTCTCCTCACTTAAATCCTATTTCTGCCTATTTTCATTACATCACACATTCCTTTTTTTATTGACCTCTCACATATTCAGTTTAACACACTCACCACACTCACAAAAGGATTTTAAAAGGATTTTTGTGTTTCATACCTGACTTGATGTATGAAACACAAAAATCCTTTTAAAGAATTGTCATTGAGGCTTTCAACTGCATCACCTCATTTGTTTGTCTAATTAAACATTCAAAAATAGACCTTTCACAAGCTTAGTGTACAAAGTAATTAATCAGGTTGGTTAACATTATCAAGTAGCACAAGTGTCGCTGCCTCTTCAGACAAAAGTTGAGAGATGAACAAATCATTGAGGTCACAGTCACTCTCGGTTCATCACAACAGGATCCATTTGTGTTTTCATGTCCCTCTAGCCACAACCAATTGAGAGGCCTACAATGTTAATTTTTCTCTTCTTCTTGAACATAATTAGGGTTGCGGAAAGAATGACCTGCAATTATGCGCTTCAGAGGCCGCTGATGGTAAAATTAAGCAATGTAGACAGAGGATACACAAATACAGAAAAGTAAACAAAGGGAAAATTAATCATGAGCACCAGAGAAAACGAAGGCTGCAGCAAAACCTGAGAAAAACGGACAAAGAACAACACTGCTGCACATGTCAGACTTCACTGATCAGCAGCATTTAGCCTGGACGTGTGTCAGGTTTTGATGGATGGAGTTTAGGATAACGTGTAAATCACAGCATATCCAACTTGTTTGGACATGGTTGGATTGTATTTACTTAGGTGACGTGAGCCTCACTGTAAATGGCTCACTCACTTTACGCAACACCAGAGCTGCATTAAGCTACTGCTCAAGGGGCATCTTGTGACCATTGTTAATTTTAACCACGATCAGATATGAAAAAAAAAAAAAAAACAACAACAGCGATCATTTGTGGCTACTGGTCATCTGAATGTGTCGTGAGGATAAAACCGTGTCTTCCCGTCCCCATATTGACCTTACACAGTCAATAGCTACATAACAGCTTTTGAACTATGGCCTTGTTAGTTTGCAATGGAGGAGCTAATGGAGCAGGCAGGAGCACTCACAGTGAGCTGTTACAGCAGATGAAGAGCTGCAGGCAAAAGGCTATGCTCCTCAAACTCCTTAGCAACCATCTCCACCACGGACTATTGTGCAGAAAAACTGTGCACAATGAATAAATATTGTGATCATATCGACTAAACTTCTACATTAGAATAAAACAAAATTGTTTGGTTACACTGGTTAAACTTGGTGCTTCTCTCTGTTATTTCTCTGGTGGCGGGAGGAAGATGGTTTATTGCGCAGTATCAGTGTGGACATGGTGGATTCATGGACATCTCAGAGTTTAGGAATTACAGCCGTATTTTAGTTACATTTTATTTCATCATCAATCTGATAATACAATGTTTTGTTGTTTACTAACGTTTTTTCAATTATATTTGTATTCATATCATCCACAGACAGAATGTGTCCCGATGACTCTGTAACCAATACTCTGCAAAAAAGATTTTCTCCACAAAACCAGAGCTCAAGAGCCCCCGTCCCTAATGTGCAAGCTCCACAATCCGCTTACTCTCAGACAGTCTAAGGCCTCTACTTCTTCACAACGTCTCACAAGGATTTCTGAGACATGCCAAGGTTCTGGACCATGTCCCGGGGCTACAAATAAACAAGTGAGCCCAACACTATTATCAAACCTTATCCCAAACACATTGTCACAGTCCCAGAGTATTTAGCCCATCAGACATTGCATATTCTGCCAGGCTACATGTATTCCACAGCACTTACCCCCTTTTTCGCTGTTATATCAGCAACAGGCATAGCAAGTTAAAACAAACAATATAAACTCAAGCAAATATGGAATGATATGTACAATGCCAACGGCAGTACAAACATCATTGCACTGCTGAAATTGAGATAAATATCACCACTGATTCTCTGCAATAAAAGTTTCCATTAGCTTTTACTCTAAGCACAAACAAATCTGTTCCATTCTATTGTGTACCTTCGTCCATTGGAAACAGAACACATGGGGTCTTGAACACTGAGCTTATTGATTGATTTAGGACATGATCTCTGCAACAACACCACTCAAGGAAGAAATGACTTCTTGGTATGTGTTTAAGATCCTGTTTATTATGCTCCGGATTATAAGGGAAAGTGAAATAGCATCAATCCCATTATCCTTTCTTTCTATGTTAAGCAGCTGACTGCAGAAAAAAAAACTTATCTGTTTCTGATTTAGTTGTCTGCTTCTGTTTTATCCGCTTAAATGTCAAAGATCCATTTACATTTAGATTACATTTTTGTCTTACTTTTGAGTGCTGTGCGGCTCTTGGGGTGACTACCCAGCTATAATGACAGATTGGCCTTAGCGATTTGATAGCTCGGGGTTGAACTGATCTTATATTTGGCCAGTTGCTAAGGTCAGTGCACGTCCTGAGGCGTGGGATGGACAAGACAGCATGGCAAGCAAAGACAAATGGTATGCAATATTCCCTTAAAGGCAGTTTATCTTTGGCAAAACTTGAAATGTGAATAAAGCTGGCTCTCAGTTTGCGTGGGTGCGTCTACAGAGAATGAGTGGTGTGTATTAAATTTACAATCTGCATTATTCAATCAGGATAAAAATTGTCAGGCTATGCAAGCGATCTTATTCCCTGTCCACAGTAATGTGGATATTTTGTGAGACAAAGTTTTCCGCCATCCATAGGCAAACAATGTGGGTTTCAAAACTTGTTACAAAAAATGTTACTACACTTCCTGTTTAAGGAGGTATTCAGGTGTAACAGGCATGTTTTATGGCACATGGCTGATATGCGCATCATTGGGCATTTGCTGCTTGCAGTGACATTGGTGTGTTTTGACATTAGATGTAAAAGAACATAGTGTGAACAGGGATTAGCTTTTTAAACAGCGGGCAAAATATCAAATGAAAAAAATACCTGCTGTGTATTTCTTATGCTAAAATGAAACTACACTGAACTACAAGTCCCCAAAAAGCGACAGCTTAATAAAGATGTCTTTCACACCTCCTGTGAGAAAAACGACAGATTCTAGCTGACCCCAATTATCCTGCCTCACCTAAGGCTTGAAGGTGAGGCAAGAACAGAAAACCGGTGCCCTTCAGGGCCAGACAGCAACTCTCTGATCTGCTGGGCTCAACACAACAATTACTGCTAGCCCCCCAAAGACATGTGATACCAAAAGATCCCTCTGTGGAAATACATGATCACACAGGAGAGGTACACATTCACTGTGTAGCCAGATAGATCTCAATTTAGGGGTACTGCTGCAAGTGAAAAAAATAGAGTTTACGGACAGGGCTCCATAGCAAACACAGAAGCCTTCATTTTCTGTGTGATTACAGAAGAGGAAATATTCATAGTCAATTCATCACAATGATCAAGGACTTTGTGGCAGGGGCTTCAGTGGCAGAGTACAGAAGTTAGTTGATGAAATGATATTTTGTGAAATCCTTTTTTCAAGTTATTTTGTGTGGCCTCGGGACCTGACGTGCTGCAACACATCAGCAAGAGATGTGAACATTTCAGATGCTCACACACAAAAAACAAGATGCCTCAATCGCTTCTTTGGTCATACCCCTCTAGTTGAGTGTATGAGTGCGCAGCAGCATGATGTATATCACTTTTAGCCCACATACATCCGATGGCAATATTAATGACAATATGCAGGCAGTTTTTCTAAGCAATCCATATCACATGGGCAGATGTGGTGTGTACGTCAAGGACGTGTCACACAGGTCATTCACACAATCATTGTGCAAACACACCTCCAGGCTAGAAATAACAGTTACTCCTTAATAATATGTTAGTTTTTAAGCTGCACATGTGCTGGACAACCTTCTCACTGTGTCATATACACGTATTCTGTTTCAACACAATGAACCTAATGAACCTTCCCCTCTAGCACCGTTTCTTATGGAATTCACCTCTGTACCAAACAACTGAAAGATAATACAGATACAAAATACAAATTTTGAGCTTATCCATAATAGAAGCACATGACGATTTATCACGTGTGAGAAAAACGCTGCCGGGTTTTCTACTTGTCTTTAAACAACCTGTTAACGCGGCGTGTCTGCTGTCCTATGGGGTTTAATTTGAGCTCTGTCCAGGGTGCTGAGCTGGGCTCAGCAGAGAGCTGTTCGTCCAGCACCACACCGCGGCTGAACAACCTGAATACATCGCGGAGCGCATGGATCTGAGCAATCACTGCAGACCAAGCCTCATAACAAAGAAAAGGGATTTTAAACTCACACAAAAACTCCGAATAGAAGAACTCGGATGCCAATCTCCAAAGCCAGCTCTCGCATGTTTTTCCTGCGGTCCGGAGGCGGCACGTTCATGGTTCCGACGGAATCCGCGGCAAGATTCGGACTGAAGGAGGCTCCGGTCACTTCTGGATGATCCTCACTTTGTATTCCACCTTGACCAAACCAGCGCTCTCCGCACGCGACTGCTCCTAATCACTCATGCCGCGCGTCTCCATTACGACTCGGCCAAAGCTGAAGCAGTCTGCCCTCCTCCTCCTCTTCCTCCTCACCGGTGCCCGTCTCCGTTCCTCTGCCTCTATTTCACGCACCTCGGGCGATTTTCTTTTTTAGTGCAACTGTGGGGCTGACAACCCGCTCCTCTGCCGACCCAAAGTCTCCCCCGGCTACTCCATCAATCAATTACTCTAAGTGGGAAGTGGGGCTGGAGTTTTGTGTGAGCTGGAGAGGAGGGAAAGTGATGGAAGAGAGCAAAGTAAGGAGGAGTGAGCGACACCAAGTGTGTGAGCTTGTGTGTAGAGACCCCCCCCCCTCTCTCTCTCTCGCTTTCCCTCTCTCACCCCCCCTCTATTTCTCTCTTAAGAATCGGACAGGTCCTCAGAACCAGATGACTGAATTCAGCCCTGGTGTCCTGTAATGTAATGCTGCTATGAACTGAAATGCTTCCTGTCTAATCTGAAGGCAGAGGACATCACTCCCACACAAATAAATCCTTGTAAATAATGAAGCACTCACAGCAAATGTGACAGTAACCGCGCAGAGAACCACCCATTTGGCGCGGCCATGGGTATGTGCTCATTGTCACAACCATCTATCGGCTGCTGGAACTAATCCATCAACGGAGGCATTAGCCTCAACACTCAGGCTGATGCATGATATTACATTACTTTGCCAAGAGGAGGCTAGTTCAGGGGGGAGCCAGTGCTCCCTGTTGGCCCTTCCTCACACTCTCCAATCACACTGCTACAATGAAATCCGGCACCTCTGGGCCCATACAGGCAGACAGTGATAAAGCAGCACAGGCAGCAGCAAACCTGAGGGCAGGGAAACCTGGCCACCACTTCATAGACTTACATGAATTTTTGATGCCCTCTAAAACTAGCCTTTCTGCGTTACCTGCCAGTCCAAGATGTGAAATAGTCTGTCTACATGTACATGTAGGCTTTCTGTGTGAGCAGTACTGGAGAAAGGGGGAAAAAAGCCCCTGACCCAAAAATGTTCCTGCTGCCTTTCTAGGTCAGAGACCTGGCAAGCTGGAAAATGACTGCAGAAAAAGATATGTATTCTTTGTGTTTAATGGAGCATCAAAGCAACACAGGTACCATGATGACCTGTGCACACACTCCCAGACACACAATGCGGTTTGATCCTCTCTTTTGTTTCGTGCAGTCGAGTTGGAGCTAATGTGCCTGAAGTCTGTGCCAACTCCCTAGTAAGAGCAAAAACAAAACAAGAGAAGTGAGACAGTGGCAGGTTGGGAGGTGAGCTCCAACTTCAAAGTTCCTGGCAGCCATCAGATGTTTCAGCTTTCAGAGAGGGTGGAATTTTTTTTTTTTAAGCTATCATCATGGTTTTAGCTCGCACCTCGCAGCTCTCAGGATCCATTCCAGTCAAGGAGCATACGCACAGAAGCACGTAAAAACTTGATTAGAATCACACTTATCACTTTGGTCTCTGGCTAACACCAAGCTGAATTGTTCTGTGTTGTGAAAAAAACAAATAGCCTACTGTAATATTCATGTAGGAAAGGTATATATTCCTTTTTGATCTCTACTTTAATTACCACTGGAATTTTTATGTTTCCTTGAGCCGCATGCCTGATTTATTTTCCCTTCTTTGCAGAGCACACCGTGAGTCATACTCCCCGAGGTTGTGAATGCACTGCAAAGTTAGACATATGGCACACGCTAAAGCACGTTGTATCTCAATAAATCAAATGTGAATGCATCGTTACGGAGGCATCCTAATCACCTCCATGGGTACGGCCGCATGTAATATTCACTGTAAAGGATATTCCCCACGACAGAGTGACTCATCACGCTGCAAAGGGATTGGTCCACTGCTCCCTGAGTTCAAGACTTTATTGGACATCTCATTGCCCTTTTGGTTAGATTTTATCGGAAAACATTCCTCTTTCGTGTTTTATATACAGGGTTATGGTAGAATGTGGGCAGCATTTTTACACGCTGATCCACCTGAGGGGATGTAAAGTTTGATGCTGTTTTATAAACCCACCATGTGATAGCAAACTCCACCACTGAACACTGTCTATGGCCGAATAATAATAATCTGAATGAACTGAAGTTTATTTTCACCCTCTTGGTGCAAAAAACAGCAGAAAGAAGAAGAACAATGTCATTTCCACTGGGAATGCTATAATTAGCAACTAAAAATCTGACTCATCGCTCAAATCAAAGTTGTGAACCATCAGTCAGTTCATTCAACAAATCTCACAATCCCTCATCTACAGTGTGGCACACTCAATAAAATCATCTTTGAAAACAATTCCACCTTAACACCTTATCACTTTCATGAACCTGGGGTATTTCAATCTTGGCAACTGCAGATAATGAAAAACAGGTTCTGTGGAAATCATCTGTGAAATAATTTCCCAAACTGAGCGAAAACCTTCAAAACCTCAAGAGTCACATTTTTGTGGTTATTAAGCGCAAGACTTCCTCCATCCCTTTAAGGGGTCCTCCAGGAGGACAGCTACATTCATCACACAATTGTCTCATCATTACATATTAAAAGGGTCTTTTTGGTAGATTGTCCTTGCAGAGGATGTCTCACCTTGTACACTTTGCTGAGCTCTGTGAGGCTAATTGTCATTTGTGAATGAGGAACACTAATACAATCTGATTTAATAGCTAGTACTCTTTTCTTGATAATCTCAACTGTAAGAGGAGAAATTAATGCAATATCTTATCTGGCTCTAAATTACTCATGAGAGGTTCAAGCAATTTGGAGCAGGCTCTGCATATTTGTGACATTCATTCAGAAAACATCACATTTCAAATATGTTCATGTCCCAATTCAATTTTGATGGGAAAACAATGAAATTCATGTAAATTGTGCTCCACAAACTCTGGGGGCATTTCATGGTCAATCCAGAGTGTTTTTGAATGATTATTAAGGTACGCTGCAAGAAAGAAATCTTATTTTGTCAAACAACACATTGTTTTTATAACCTTTCTTTAATCTCTGCAAATCTTTTTTTTTCTGTTGATGTTGTGTTTTGCATAGCCTACAGTGGGGTTTAAAAGGGCTGTGTAAACAGGCAGAGAGCTGCACCAGCCAATTTCATCCTGAGTAAATGTTAAACACAATTTATTTTGGAATTACACTCTGGTTTAATCACTGCCTGGGAGTGGATTTTTTTAATCACCCAAAGCAAAGAGCGAGAGAGAGATCAATACACCATTTCACTGGAATTACAAAACAACCTGGGTCCAAAGTTCACTAGTAGCAAATGATTAGATATGGGCAAAATGTTTAGGTAAATTATTTCTTTAGAGCTCTTGGTTAGGATCGTGTTGAACAGGCTTCCCAAGGTATACTGTGCTGTTTATGCTGAAAACACTGAGTTGATAGCACATGAGGATCATTCGCTATCAATGATCTGGACCACTTATGGTTTTTGGAGTTGTGGTAGGGCAAGACCCTGTTGCTCAGCAGCAACGGTTTTTGACACCTATTATACTTTTTTACTTAGAGGTGACACGTTTAAATAAAAGGGTAAGCACTGACCTGTCGTGCTGAAAGCGTACTTTCCTCCTGTTTGTCCAACAAAGACGTTGACACCCTGTAATGACAGACAGCATCACAATTTAAGAAGTGAAACAGCTTCAGTGGACCAAACCACATTGAGATTAAAATGTCAGCTGTCAAAAGCTCTCATAAATTTGTGAAGCATGGCACGGTGAGGTTTTCCTCCACATCCAACACACTCAACTTTATTGATTAGCGGCAGTAAAACCGGCTAAAGGTCTTGACATACAAGTCATTTGGAGTCTGATTGGTTCCTGCTTACTGCTCACCGGACTGTATTTTGAGTTTAAGTGTCTGTGGCTCACTGCCAGGGAATGAGAACTTTCCAGATCTTTTCATAGAAAAAAATAGCCTCAGTCAAGGTATGAGGGTCTCCAGAATATTTTCCATCTTATAGTGGGGCCTTGGCTGAGAGAAAGAGTGAACCTCTGCCTAATCAGGGATGTAGTTTTTACTATGCATGGACACACGGTATAAATACATATAATCCAACCAAGTAACAACTGTGTGGTGGATTATGTGACAGTATAACAGTGAGGAAACAGAAATACTTATTGTGTCTGTGGCTCTGTGGCTCAGGAGATGGGGTTTGTTGAGAAAATTATTGTATACAGACTACTCATTTAACAATTTATAGATTTCAAGAAATACGTCTTTGCGTTTGAAAAGAGAATTTGCCCCTCATGATCTTGCTCTGTGTCTGGAAGCATAATACAGCTTGACTAATCTAATCATCATCACACTGATCAGTGCTAATGCCAAAAAGATAGATTAATAATTAATGTCAGCGATTAGTTCTGCCTTTGAAAATGACACACTGCGTTGAAATATTAAACTGCAACAAGAATAGGAAGATTCCGCTCTTCATCACTGTGGGTTATTTGGTGTCATCTGCTTTCTAACAGTAATGTGAGTTCTTGGATGGCTAAAGCAGAGAGATGGCTTTAGTTCTTTGAGATGAGAGAAACTGTTTCAGAGCTGGAACCACTGGTTAACTTTAGTCACACTCACAACACATCAAGGATGTTTGTGATACATTTTCTATAAACACTCTCCCAGACTTCAATGCCACACATACATAGTGTGATCTCTGTCCTGACAACTGGCTGCAGCTTCACAGATAAATCAAGTTTCATGCAGGGGAATATTGTCATTGATCAGTCCCCTAAACACCTAACGTATGGATTCAAAATAGTTTCTTTAAACAAAGACATGAGAAAAATATTGATTTACCCTTGAGATGTACTTTATTGTTGAGTGAGAATACGTATTGATTTACCTAGGGCTGCTTTGTTATCGAGTACATCGCCAACGATTTACTGTTGATTCCACATCGTATTCTCCACGTCTCCATGGCCTTGTCCTCCTGTCACTACAGAATTATGACAACTAAATACAGTTTGTCTTAAAGTATGCGCTGACATGAAGTAAACATCATCTCACTTTTAAGACGTTGGACATTTTTTATTTTCAGTTTTCAGTCACCAAATCAAACTTTCAAACAATCCAAATCATATATTGCTCATAATTGTTATCAGCAAATTAATTTATGCTCCACTGGCTTATTCAGCAGTTGCCTGGCTAGCAACTGACTAGGGACGTCAGATCATATTCAAGCAGGTGAAGAGTGTTGCCACAGACACTTTTCACTCAGCTGACATCTTCATAGCACTGGCCCCATAGAAACAACCCCACAGTGATTGCTATGGATACAGTTATTTTCCTCAAATGACTGTGGTGACAAATGTCATCACTGATTATAGACACATTCTTGAGCTGCAGTATTTATGGAATGCATTTGGTAAATAGACATTATTTATATGATACCATTTGTGCACCATTTGTGACGAATTACAATCAACCAGAGACTCTACCTCCAGAGTCATGCCTTCATGTTTGCAGGCAAGGAGAAAGGGTTGTTACTTGAAATGTCAATGAAATGTGAGGTTAAATATCAAACCACACTAGACCCGGGAATGTAAATCTCTGTTGCCTTGTGCACTCATAATTTCTCCTGAGTATCATTTTTCAAAATCAGTCACTGGGAGGACAACAATATAAGCAATAATTACATTGCATCATAGTGTATTTATGAAATGTTTGATAGCAGGGTCACCCTGAGTGTTGACTGGTGAGAAAATAACACCATTATCAATCCAGATAAGCAGAGGTTTGGTCAGAGGACTAACTGAAAATGCCTGTGTGGACTTGTAGCTCTGCTTTTAAAAACTGAAGTGATATTCAAGCTTGTGCTGATAGATGACCCTTTGCATACTACATGTAAAATATAAGGTGTCCTATAACATACTCATCACACAAGTTTTGTTTGGCCTAATGTTGAGATCTAGTAAACTTACTTTGGTCTGGATTCATCATTTCATCATTTTGCATATTTGGATGAAAGTAGTGAAAACAAAGATAAGTGAGTGAGAGAAATGACTGATTACAGTTGCTACAAGTGTATGGGCCTTTGTCTCTTTGCATCCATTGTTAAATTCATTAAGGGGAGAGCTTTGTATGATTCTCTAATTAACTGACCACAGGTCCTGAATCCTATCTCAGTTTGGTGATATTGCAAATTCGCTAAAGGTCAGTGATGATGCCGTTATTGCCTTCAACCAGTGAATACAGTCTAATTGCTGCCTCGGGCTCTGAGAATGTATTTGGATGCAGTCATGTTTGACACTGTTATTTCAAATTCTGAAGTAATCTGAATGCAAGAACATCACAAGAGGATAGGCAAAGCAAGCAACTGCCTGTGCCCCCGAGCCGAGAACGGGGGCCCTGAGAGTGGCTCGTTATATACAGCAGACAGATTGTGAGAACCCCCTTAAAAATCTATGATCCCCTATAGGGCACTGCAACGACACTGTGGTCAGAAACCTCCCAACAAGGCCCCCTGACGTTAACTTTAAGCTAAGAGCTTTGTCAATTTACAGGTGTGGATTGATGCAGGCTGCCCCAGGCCCCTTATGCCTCGACTGCAGAGAGTAAACAAACCCCGCCAACTTAAAAATTTGGAACCAGCTTCTGCTTCATGATCTTTCCTCTTATCTACTGGATTTGCCTCTGCAGCAAAGCCAAAATACAAATCCTATAAACCCCATTTAAAAATGTAAAAATGATGAAGAAACTGAATGAATATAAACATGCACGCACAATAAAGGTAAAACAAAGAGCAAACAAAAACAGCGCTGTGTTTTCAGAGAAGTCTAATTAAAGTTATTGCAGAAGTGTGTTTCTAATTTTGAGTCCCTGGTGATGGTAAAAACTCCATTAAGATCGGGATGCCTGAGTGAGTGTAATTAGGCAAACGAGGACGAGAAGCAGGGTGTGTATCAAACGCAGCTACCCTGCCTGCGCTCCCTCTCGCCTCTGAGCAAATTACGATCGCTACTTTCAAGCCAAACTGCTCTGCGTAATTTCATTTTAATATGATTCTAAAGAAACAAGCCAAGGTCTACCCTGCTCCTTGTTATTCACGGGAACTCCACCTGCCATCTGTTATCAAAGTCTGTCAAACAGCCACTCAGATGTATTACTCTCCTGCTGCATGGTCAGACACTTCAGTTCCAAACGCCCCGTCATCCCAAACAGCATCATGTTACTGCCCTTCATGCTTTTTAAAGGTGATTTATGTTCCACATACCCATACAAGGCCTTAGTCAATTCCATATAAACTGAATTGAATCTGAAATTGCTTAACAGGATGCATGACATTAGACAGTGAAAGTGCAATTAATTCTGGAATGCATGAAGTCTTTTGATCATTTCTATTAGAAGTTCTTTGATGTCAAAAATTAGCTCCCCATAGATTTCTGTGTTTGGAAAAAAAAGCAAAATGCATTTGTGCATCCTTGCCACTCTCCAAGGAAATGTCCTTATTAGAATCAGGGGTCATTGTATGTGATGCTTGTGTGATCATTAAAGCCGCTCTTTGCATGTACAATGTTCATCGAGCTCACAGGGTTCAAATTTCAATTTGTGAAATGCTGGATGTAAAACACAGAGCCAGCTTCACCCACTCACTTTCTGTATTTATTTTAGTCAAATCTTTCTCTGTACAAGATATAAAGGATTGTTTTGCTCTATCATAATTGTTTATTCAATGTAAGGTTTCCTATTTTTCAGGAAGGATGCCACTGGCTGTCATTCATCTTTATATAAAGTCTATGGCTGAGACCAATAATCCTGTGAGGACTCATGGAGCAATGTCTAACTTTTTACAATCTGATCTGTATTGCCCACCACCACAAATCAGTTTCCCAGGGCATGAGGAAGTGTGGCATCCTCTGCCCTTAACCATTGACAAGAATGAGAGAGAAAATCCTCTCAGGGGAAAGGGAATAGGGGGGGAAACATTGCCACCTCAGAGAGAGCTGTGATTAATGATTATCATCAGAGATTTGATCTCAATGCATCAACCCAGGGAGAGAAACTTCTCTCTTCTAGTGTTCTCCTCACTCTCTACATAATCCCTTGTCATCACAAACACTTCCATTGTTTCTTACTAATGGCTTCTCCTGAATGCTAAAAGGAGTTTAGCAGTGAATCTGCATAAGCAGACATAAAGCACACCTTCAGCAGAGCAGAATGATGGGACACTGGGAGGGATAGTGCAAGCCTGTTGCTACTTGGCATGGTCCTGCGGTGAGTCTGTCCAAAGGTGTTAGGTAACTGCCCCTGAGAGGGATGCACATTATCCTAGGCCAGAGATTGTCTAGGTATTCATGACTGCCAAGGGAGTCTGCCGTGGTGCAAGTGTAATAGGCTGAGCTTTCTTCACCCCCCTGCACATTTTGGCACCACCTTCTCCCAGATGACAGCTGGGGAGTCATTAGCACACCGCCACATTACTCAAATCACAGAAGGACCTCGCTCACGTGATGTGGAAAGTTACAACTGCTCGATGTCAGAATGAGTTTCAGAGGACAAATGCTTGCCACTAATACAGTTTTTCTACAGGTTCACACAAAGCCCCAAGGTCTTAAAATGAATACAAATCACTATAAAAGGGAATCCAATTTTGGACATCTGTTCACTGTCACAAAGCCAAAACTCTAAGAGGGACCTCATCAAACTTCTTCAAATCTTCTTTATAGTCAGAGCACCTAATCACCTACATCTTATATAAACCCACACTATAAGGCTTGTGTGGCTGTAGCCAGGCAGCATATACAAAGTGTCTGGCACTGCCATGGAGCTTCATAAAAACAAGCACCACATTTTACAACAATACATCTAATGAGCAATGCACTAATTACACACAGAGCTATAGCAACATCTCGATATAACCGCAATTTAATGTTGGCATTAATTAGGTGCTATTTAAACTGAGCCATTGTGTCTATTGATACAAAACTCAGGGTCACTGAGAGAGTGCTAATTGTTAGAACTTAACAACACACACACTGAGGAAAAAAAAAAAAAACTAGAGTTGGGACCGGTGAGCGTTAGTTCTAATGGCAGCGTTCCATTCCAAATCCAACTGGAGTGCACGTCCTGACTGTGCACGCAGTTCCACTGGTGCAGTCCACTCACACCTGGAAACAGGACGCGGCCATTGCTCCTGTCATCACCCACACCTGCGTGTCTCTGTCGGGACGAGCCAACACGGCTCTTTCGAAAGTTCCAGCAGTCATTTGTCGAATATTGACGAGACTGCGTCGAACGTTGGTGGATAATAAAAAGGTACGTTGTACTTTTTTGGTTCTTGGGGCGAAGCCGTTCGCAAGCAGGAAACAGTAGCTTTGTTTGGCTAATGCTAACCAGGCTCTTCACATGATGACAGGGGTGCCATTAAATGTGGTCAGCTAATTGAGAATGTTGTGTTAGTGAGTTGGTGTGAGTTAGTGCAAAGTTTGGGTGATTAGTTACCTTCCTGTCAGGGTCCACAGCTGTGCGAGTGCGTGGGTGTTAAAGACCTTGGCAGGTTGTTCATGGCCACTGATGAAAGGGAAACGTTTTGGGTTTGACTGCACTGCCTGATGGGAAATGTTCCAGTATCCCACCAGGGGCTTTAATTTAATTAAAAATTACATTATTGCGCACCAAAGCTCACCCAAGAAAACTATACACATACAATACATACTTTCTTTTTTAAGTTTATGATACTTTCGTGAAGCACAGAGCAAATATAGTTATGTGTTGAAGAAGTCACGTAGGAGGAGATGATGTTAGATAATCACAGTACAAGTTTAAATATGCCTACTTTCTGAAGATTATTGATCATGTTTGAATACAATGAAGTAAAACAAGAAGTACAAACTGGTACAACTATCTTGAAGAGAGCAGATTCACCAAATGATGCTCTCTGTGGTTTTGTAAGTTTAATGTATATTGCACATTAGAATGCACTGGAGTATAATATCTAATAATATCCATTACCTAACCTGGTATCTTCTTTGAATCATTCACTGATATCCATAGTGTTTTGACCCAATGCTCAGGTCAAGGTTTACCATAAGGTCTCACAAGCATTTGGAGTCAGAGATGCTGCATGTGTAGGAGGCGAGAAATAATACGGCATTGGCTGCCAAAGTTTATGTAATACACATCATAGTAGGACAACTATGGCAGTTCCCTTAACAATATGTGAAATACACAATGTATGTATCAGTGTGTTATTCTGGCGTCTATACTAAGTTAGAATAGAAACTGTTGGCATCTATATAAATCCATAGTGTATAATCATAGTCAATTATTATTTTTGTTGTGTGCCCATTGTCAACCCCTTTAGCAATTTATTTCGTTTACACTTAAATTAAACTGGTTAAAACTTAAATGCTATTTGATTGGTAACTCACTGCTGAACACTATTGTAGTTGAGTGAAATTTCCACCAGAGGGAAGCAAATTATCACTTGGGTTTGTCTCAGCCTTTTCCTTTTCTTTTTTTAATGACTTGAACGTTTCCAATTAGAAAGCTCCACTAGGAGGCTTTGGAAACATTGAATATCCTGAGCATTTATCACAGTATTTGATACTGATATTAATCGTGCTAGGTTCAGGATACAGCAGTGCATAACCTTACCTTTTGATATAAATTGATTTAATCAGTAAATTTAATCAGTTCTTTCTGTTCAGTACAATTGAATTTTGGCTCTTTACCTTGAAGGTCAATTGTGAAAAACATTTTTTGCAGCTATGACACATTTTTGTTTGTATTTCCATAGCTGTGCCACTATATCCCTGAGGACAAGTAGGTTTTATTGTGAGTCAAATGTGTTGTCTGTTTACCTGCAAACATAATAATATTCTATAGTATCATAGCTCAAAGTGGCTTTCATTTGAAACGTCTGCTCCCTCAGTCCACCACAGTGTACGCGGGCACCTTCGGTTGTGCTTAAGCATCTAATTATTTTTTGTCTTCCCTTCAGTGAGTCTCTTTCTTAGGGGTGATATTTACAAAGCGAGGCATCTTGTCCTCGGCAAGGGATCAGTGTCCTTGCCAACAGCAGACATTAAGTGCAGTGTGGGGTGCTAGAACATACAGTGCAATGACTGTCAGTATGGGATGGCATATTACTGCTGTTTTCTGACGTAAATTAGAACCTCATTTCCCCTTGGTTGTTCACCATTTGTCATCGAGACCTAACTGGATTTGATAAAGTAAGAATGCATCCTATATATGTCATAGTTTTAGTTACAGACTGGCTCAGGAAATATGTTTTTAGGATTTTAAGAGGTGAGTACATTGTTCCTTGGTAGCAGGATGTTTCCTCAAAGCTCATGAATGGATTCTTCTCTAAAGATTGGCTGAAGAAAATCAAATCTGTAATATGTATGAGTATGAGCAGAAGTTTGGGTTTAGAAGTGAGTAAAATAACTTATTATAAAGATCATTATACTTGTTCCTCTGTGTAGGTAATATTTACATCTTCAAGCTTCAGTAACCAGTAATCAGGGACACCCCTGTCTTTGATGAAGGGTGCTTATGTTGAACTAAGCAGTTGGACTAATGTCTGTCCTGTTAAAACCGCACTGCAGAAGCTGTGTAAATTAAAGCAGACCTTGGTATATTTCTTTCCCTTTCTGTGCTCCACTGTCTCAGCCATAGGTCTCTGGTTGTCTGCTTTTTGCTTGCATGTTTTATTTATGACACTAGGTGGTGCTCTCACACTGGCCATCGCCCTTCCCATCCATGACCCCTGCGGTTAAATTACAAATTTCACATTTAATCTGTGCAATATATTAGTTAATAAGCTCATTAAGGATGCTCATAAATACATCTCCATGATCTAAGTGGATGAAGCCTCTTCCGTGAAGCTCGCAGATCATTTGTCAACACAGTGTCATTATTTTTTTTTGCTGACATAAATGCAGCAAGGCCATGGGAAACGTGTGGATAACTTTGGAACGTGTGTGTGGGAATAATTTTATGACTGATATCAGAACAACAAGGAACAAAGTGTTCAGGCTATGGGGCTGAACCTTGTGAGGGCTGGAGCTGCTGGAGTTAAGCCCCGGTTCACGACGAGTGGCGAGGAAACATTGCGGGACATCGTGCGGCAGTTGCGCACATGTCAAGCTTTATCTTGCGCCTGGTGGGTTATGCAGTGGTAGTTTGGAGCAAATTAGTGATGACCAAGGCGTTGGTGGGGATAGAGTAAAACTAACGGGGGGAGAGAGAGAGGGAGAGAGAGAGAGAGAGGAGGAGGGGGGCAGGAAGGAAGGAAGGAGTGAGCGAGGGAGGGAGAAAGAGGGGGTACGCAGATACTTGGTAACGCGTCACAGCAGGACAGGCAATCGAATCTAAAGGCGCTCAGCCAGCGACGGACACGGACGAGGAAGGTAGGATAATATGATAATAACATGATCACCCTGCTATAAGTTCATAGACAATGTGAGAGGGGGGGGCTGTGACAGAGGGATTTCATCTCATACAGGATGTTTCTTTTTACTGTGTCCTGTAATATTTACTACCATAGTTGTGCGTAATTCGTGACTTTTACGCGCAGTGCTCTGTCACTTTGGCGCACAGTGTGGTTCGTCGCGTTTCGAATTCGTGCACACATGGCCAGTTTTAGAAGTAGTTGATTGATGTGTATTGGCTGCTGAATGCATCGAAGACCTGCCCCTGTTATGGAACCGCCGGGGACATTATGGGACCCGTGAAATCTCCTCTGAGATCAGTTCATTCAAGTTGTGCCGTCTTCTCCAATGGTCCCCTCCAACTGTTGCCGCGGCTCCATCCCAGCTTATTTCATCAGAGCGATTAAGCAGTCAGTGAACGTGAGGGGCTGTGCATGCTTCTGCAGAGGTGTCAGATGTACAGAGTTATCTCAGGTAGCCCAGGCGACTCCAGAGGTGCCTGCTGGGAAGCGCCTCGTGCCCACTTATTTATTCATGTGTCACCTGAACGCAGCATGGCGATGCAACACGGGTTGAAGGGTAGTTGCAGTCATACTGTTCCACGATGCACTCTATCACATTTCTTTATAATTATACTGTAAATGCAGCCACTCATATATTGTATGTCGTTATACTTCACAGAGTCTCTGCAGACTAATGCACAGCAGATTGTTATGATTATTGATATTTGTTTTTAGCCTTATTTTTTTCCAAACTTGAGGTGATCAAAAATTTAATCATGTGCAAAAAGGTTCACCACCTACTGAAGTACCACAACAGTAAGTTTAGTAGTTTTACTTTGTTTGTAATTTTCCCTGAGGCAGATTCACATTTGGAAAACTGCTCATTGAATCAAAGATTTGTCTAAACAAACATGCTAATGAACATCGTCATGATATTTTAAAATCAGAAAATGGTTTGACTAACTGTTGCTTTATATGCTCCTCACTAGTGCAATATGTGAACGCCCTAATGAGAGAGACAATTAGTATTCATTACAGCTTGAACTGTGAGCATACATTAAACATACCCATGAGAAGAAATTCACAAGTCTTTTCCTATTGTTTCTTCCCGTCCTGAGACAGGCTAATGTGATATTGTCCGATTGTTGATGGAGTGATCAAGCTGGTTCTGTCCCAGAGGAAATGCTGTCACCACTGTTGAAATATGCTGCATGGAAATTCTGGCCTCAGCAATCCCTTGGTGCAGATTCAGTCATCCTCACTGAACTCACCAGTGAATTATCCACTACC